>JAENRU010000479.1:0-125000 GCA_016647705.1 Eucommia ulmoides
GACAAAGAGCTACATGCAATTATTGTGGGGAGGATTATGCGGCCGATAGTAGAGTTAACGGGACATCAACAATGTCCAAACATTTGAAATTTAAATGCAAAAAAGCTCCTAAAGATTTGGATGAGCGTCAAACAGTATTGGGTTTTAAGCCACCTGAAGAAGGAAATACTAGGGGCGATGATTGTGAACTTGTAGATACATCGTTTAGTATTGAGGCTTGTAGAAAAGCGCTAGCTGAAATGTTAATCATTGACGAGTTACCTTTTCGCTATATTGAGGGAGTGGGTTTTAAGAAATTCTTGTCTGTCCTTCAACCTAACTGGACTAAAATGCCTTCACGTGTGACCGTTGCTAAAGATTGCTACAACGTGTATTTGAATCAAAAGGAAAAGATAAAATGTGCTATTCAAGGACAAAGAATTTGTTTGACTACAGACACATGGACATCGCTTCAAAATTTAAAGTATATGTGCCTTACTGCACATTTCATTGATAGTGATTGGACATTGCATAAAAGAATTCTGAACTTTCGTATTGTTGAGAGTCACAAAGGAGAAACCGTTGGTAGGGCTGTTGAGATGTGTTTGCTTGATTGGGGGATAGACGATATTCTTACCTTAACGGTTGATAATGCAAGTTCAGATAGTGGATTGATTCAATTCCTAAAAAAGAAGACAAAGAATAGGAAGAGAACAATATTAGAACATGAATTCTTGCATATGCGTTGTTGTGCACACATCCTAAATCTCGTTGTTAGAGATGGATTGAAGGAGTTTGATGAATCAATCATTAAAGTTAGGAATGCGGTGAGATATGTCAAGTCCTCCACAGAAAGAATGAGAACATTTAAATTATGTGCGGAGAAAGAAAAAATTAATGAAAAAAGTGTGGTATGTTTAGATGTTCCAACAAGGTGGGATTACACATATCTCATGTTGGATAGGGCAGAAAAGTTCCAAAAAGCATTTGAGAGGTTAGAGGAGGAAGACATTAATTTTCTAACTTCCTTGGGAGAAGATTTCGGTGATGAAGATGTTGAGGGCATTGATAGGAGAGAAAAGAAAGTGGTTACAGGGCCCCCGAATAATGTCGATTGGGACAAAATAAGGTTGTTTGTCAAATTTTTGAAGCTTTTCTATGATGCGACATTGCGATTCTCGGGGTCAAAACACGTCACTTGTAATTCATTCTTTATGGAGCTAACAACAATGCAAGATGCAATTGATATCGAATCTAATGAGGGTGAGATGTTTTTAAAAGAAATGGCCGAAAATATGAAAAGGAAGTTTGAAAAATATTGGGGTAACTTTGATAACATGAATTCCTTGCTGTATGTGGCTTTGGTTCTTGATCCTCGATACAAGTTAAAGTATTTAGAATTTTACTTTGATTTAATTTACAATGCTTCAAGGGCTAGAGAATTGACACACAATGTAGAAGATGCATTGAGTCGTCTTTATGGTGCATATGTTGTTATTGAGTTGGGAGAAAATGAACAAGCACCTAAACTTAGTCGACCAATGGAAGAGAGGTCTACGGGTGGTTTGGCATCAAGAACGGCTCAATTTAGGAGACAATTAGAGGCGGAAAGGTCTATTCAGAACAAGAATGAGGTGAAAAAATATCTAAATGAAAATTGTGAAGAAGATAGAAATGGTTTCGATATATTGACATGGTGGAAGATAAATTCTCCGAGGTTTCCTGTGCTCTCTGTTGTTGCCCGACATGTTCTTGCCATTCCCGTGGCGACCGTGGCTTTTGAGTCATCGTTTAATACTAAGGGTCGTGTTCTCGATCCTTTCCGCAGTTTTCTATCTCCTTCAATGGTTGAGGCACTTATTTGTGCACAAAATTGGCTTCGTCCCTCATCTAATGCAATGAGCCTCAAAAATGCAATGGATGATGTTGAAAAAATTGAGAAACAACTTGGTTTAGGTATTTCTAAATTCTTTGTTTTGAAATTTGTATTTTATTTAATTTTTTTTACTCATTGTCCCATTTAATATTTTAGAATTTGGAGGCGATGCAAGTTCAATTGATTCAATTATTATTGAGGATGGACATGAATGAGAGCATTTTATTTTTGGTGGTAAGTATCTATTTCCCTTTTTTACTCTTAATATTTAATTTTAGAGCGTTTCACACTTTGCACCTTTGAAGTTTCAATTAGATCTCTTTTTAGTCCCTGTCCTTTCAATGTGAACACAGTGAACTCTAAAGTATCTAAATTGTGTTAAGTCAGTAATTCCGTCAAATTTTATAACGGATTCAACCACATGGGTAATTCTGTGTTTGATACGTGACTGATTTCCATTATAAAAAATGACAGAATTATCAATTTGGATTGACTTAGCATAATGTTGTGAAAGGCGCAGCCAAGGCGCCTCATAGTGTTGAGGCGAGGCGACTTCAAAGAGGCGCATGCCTTGGCAGCTAGGTGTTCCGGCACGAGGCGCGCCTTTTTGAAGCAACTCAAATATTATTTTTTTTTATTATTTTTTTTAATCTGAGTGTTATTTATTTCATCTTCTTCTTTGTGTTCTTCATCTCTGTTTTTGCACAAAAACAAAGACTGTTTTGTGCGAAAAACAACTGCTGCTTTTTTGGAAAAAACAAACCCACTTCTCTTCTTCTTCCTCTCTTATTCTCTTCTCAATTGCTATGTTTTTTGTTCATCGTCTCACTATTTTAGCACAAAAAATGGCCTGTTTGTGCAAAAAACAAGGTCTGTTTTTTGCACAAAATAACCCATTTATCTGCTATTTTCAATTGTTTTTGGCATATGCTGAATATATAATGTAAACTATATTTAATGACTTATTTGCAGTTGGCTACATGATTCTAATGTTTCTTAAGTGATTGATTTTGTTTTTGAAATTTTGTTGTTGATTGTTTCTTTTACTTTTGTTCGAGAATCAGTGTTATTTGAAGTCCAATGTTACATGAGACTTGTTCAAAGTGTTTTTTCAATTATTAAACATGCAATACATCATTCATTGTATTGCAAACCCACTTCTCTTCTTCTTCCTCTCTTATTTTCTTCTCAATTGCTATGTTTTTTGTTCATCGTCTCACTATTTTTGCACAAAAAATGGCCTGTTTGTGTAAAAAAACAAGGTCTGTTTTTTGCACAAAATAATCCATTTATCCGCTATTTTCAATTGTTTTTTGGCATATGCTGAATATATAATGTAAACTATATTTATTGACTTATTTGCAGTTGACTACATCATTCTAATGTTTGTTGAGTGATTGATTTTGTTTTTGAAATTTTGTTGTTGATTGTTTCTTTTACTTTTGTTCGAGAATCGATGTTATTTGAAGTCCAATGTTACATGAGACTTGTTCAAAGTGTTTTTCAATTATTAAACATGCAATACATCATTCATTGTAGTGATATTTTATTACTTTATGAGTCCATGATAATAGAAGAGCACATATTTAAAATGTGCGCTTCGCTTCAAAGAAGCCCGAGCCTCGTGCCTTGCTGCCTTGGGGGTCATTGCGCCTTAATGTGCCTTGCACCTTAAATAACAATGACTTAGCACTGGATATTTTAGGGTTCAATATGTTTAAATTGAAAGTAGAGGGGCTAAACTGAGATTTCTCTGAAACTTCAAGACCGCAAAATGCAAAAATCTCTTAATTTTATTTGCCTAAAATTTTTTGCCTAGTTTTTTTCCTTTTTTGTAGGGCGATTGTAAAGCTACACTTGCATACGCCAAGTAGTCGAGGTCATTTCTTCTCTGTACTAGTACTGTCATTGTTATTTTCTCTCAGTTTTTGCATCTCCATTAGTCTATCTATGTAGCTTGAATCTTGATTAGAGCTCAGTGATCTTGTATGTGGTTTTGGGTTGAAAACTAGGGTCGAAAAAAGCTTGGGCAGGCCTAAACTATTGGCCCAATTCATGAATCCAAACCGAAGATTTTGGTTGGTTCGGTTTGGATTTCTTAAAAAACCGTGCATTGAATCGAACCGAATTGTTTGTCTCATTTGTGTTGGGTTCAGTTTGGCATCGTTGCCAAAATCGAACTGAATCGAACCATTTACTCCTCTATGAGTAACCTCTTAATATATAGACGTTACTTATTTTCCCCCCTCTCTCTTCTTTTCTCTCTCCACCTCTCCGCAAAGCCCAATGCCACCACCGTTGCCCTGATCGATGCAGCTCTTGCCACCCGTACCGTCCATTAGAATCTCCTGATTCGACCTCTCCACCACCCCCCTCGCCACCAAGTTCAATCCCGAACCATCTTAGCTTATTGAGCCAGACTCAAATAACAAATAGATATTTTCAATACCTTGTTTTGGAATCTAAATTTTTGGGACAATATCCGTCGATTAGAGCCAATGGGATTCTGGTTTCATGGCCGACGCCGACCAAAGGATCTCTAGCAAATGGCTCAAATTTTGGATCAAGGCGCGTTCTGACTTCTGGTATGGCGAATATGTGGAGGAAGTTCCAGTGATGAAGAGGTTGTACATGGTGCCGCTGAAGTTGCCAGCGCTGGTGGTGATTCTGGCTGTATTCTTGGTGTTGATAATGGCGATTTGGACAAAGATTGTTGATTTGGTTACCTGGTTGAAGCATAGAAGAAGATGAAGAAAAAAGATAAAATAAAATAAAATAAAAATTAAAAAGGATAATTTTGTTTAGTTCCAGAAAAATTTGGATAAAAAAATTATTTCCATTATTTTTTAAGTTAATTTAAAGGGAAAAATTTAGTTTCTCATTTTAAAGGGAGTAAAGTGTTGAAAAAATTATTTATTTATTATGTTATTTATAAATTATATTATTTAATAATAATAATATATATTTATAATGGTTATGTGTCCTAATTACATGTTTATTAGATATTATTATTATGATTAAGTTATTATATTTATTAAAATAATTTTGTGAGTTCCATTTATATATATATATATACATTAGGTTATAACTCGTCCCTGAAGATACGGGTTTTAATTTTTTTAATACAGAAAATGACATAATTTAGCCCAAAAAATTTTGACATAACCCTTTTTTTTTTTATGACATTTTCAAATTATCAACTCTTGATTTTGTAATGAACAGAACAAAAATAAACATGATCAATAAAAAATTTAATGTACTAACAAACACAAATAATTAATGTACAAAATAATTGGATATAATATATGATCATTCAAATTTTACGTCTAATGTTTTATAACAATATAATACTAGCAAACACAACTAACACAATCATATCATAAACAATTATTTTTTAATTTATGATAATACCATAATCTACAATATGAACTTTAACAATCTAACATAATAATCTATTTTCATATATTATAAATTTAGTAGGATAAATTCACCACCTAGGACACTGAAGTCCACCACTCAGGGTTACTAAAACTTATCTTAATTATAGAATGTCAATCCATAAATTCTCTCCATTTGTCTTCAATATTTGAAGTGCCACATGTTTGTATATCGTCTAATAAAAAACAAACGCAATAATTAATTTAATATAAAAGGGCATAATTTAGCAAAAAAAAAATTGACATAACCCTTTTTATTTTTGTAACATTCTCAAATTATCAATATTTTTCTTGTAATAAACACGATATAAACAAACACAACCAATAAAAAATTACAACAATTTGACATAATCCTTTTTGTTAATACGACACTCAAATTTTGGAAAATTAATTTGAAAACGAAAATAACGTATTAAGAATATACAAATACATTATTTTTAGGCTAGGAAAATGTTAAAAATGATTAAGAATCACTAATTATGGGAAGACCGCCGCAAAAAATTATAAAATTCATCTAAATACATGTATATATATGTGAGATTGCCTATAAGAAGAAGAAAATTTGATGGAATCAAGAGGATTACCACTGACATAATACCGCCTGACCAGCTCCCAAACCACCAATTTTTGACATCAACTTTCCTTCTTGAAGCTCCGTATTTCGTCTGGTGAATTCAACAATTAATATTAATGTTTCAAAACGGTGTTGCAAATTGAAATTTAGAAATATATACACCAAGTAAAACTCCCAATGTTCAAATTTTGCAGACACCACATAACCTTTTGTAGAAATCCACGCCACTTTATATAATCCGAAATCAGGATTAAATGATACCAATAAACATTAAGGGTATTTTTTTTTTGTTGAGTCCCCTTTCCGACACTCACATTCCAAATTCTGAAAAATAATGTACGATAATTAATGTAAAAACAAAATGTTTTTGAGTGTTGTCGATCGTGCAATAGCTGAAAATAAATTCAATGGTGATTAAACAATAAAAAACAGGATAAAAATACAAAAAAATTGAAAACAAAGTGCATTTTGACTTTGTCGATGGCGGTCAGTCAAAGAATCTATTCCAAAAATTCATTGTAGATCTTACTGTTACTTCGAGCAAAAATACCTATTTGAGTTGGAATCGAAGCACTATTGCTTAGACCGAGCTTGTTGTGATGGAGTGTGATTTGAATTCGATGGGAGGAACTCATACCGTAGGAGGAGATTCTAAAATGCTCGAAGTAGTTTCTATGACATCCACCCACAAAAGTTTAAAAAAATAAACAAAGAATTTAAAAATCAGGCAACGAAACAAATAACAGGCAATGTTTTCCAGCCTCCAGGACATGTATCATCAAGATATGGATAATTAAGAAATTGCGAACATTAGCCGTTAGCTAAACAGGCTAGAAAATATGTCAGGTGGTAGATTGTACCCATTATTTACTCATTGTATAGTGTGGTTCGGTTATATATCTAGAAATGTTGCATTCTATTGGTGAATTAAAACTTAAAACTAAATCTGCAATAATCTGTTTATAATTCAAAATCTAATTCTCAAGTTAACCCAAATCAATTAAGATGAGGATTACTCGAATTTATAAAAAAATTCACTTACGGCTTAGAGTATGTGTATATGAAATTTGTTTTTTCTTACAACCTAGATTATGTGTATATATTAAGTAATCTAAGATACGTAATCATAAGGTTTTTGAAATAAAAAAGATATTAAGTTATAAAAATAAAAATAAAAATAAATGTTATAAAGGGGATTATATCCTAGGTAACCCTTCCCTAGGGTATAACCCTTGCCAAGCGTATAAAATAACAAACAAATTTTAGGATCATGGAGGAGCATGACGAAGAACTGGTATCAAAACTGAAAGCTAATGAAAAACGGTTGAAAGACGTGAAATTACCATTCGCTACAATGCCGTCGGGATCGATTTCAAAAATTCATACAAAAGACTGATAGTCTCCAAAACCCGTAAAAGAATGTCAATCCTGAAGAATTTAAAAACAAACATATATTTAGAAATAGATTAACATGAAATCAAGAAGGTAGGTATTACGATTTAATGAATAAAGATCTTAGAACATAAAGTACCTCATTATCTGAGAATTTGTCCGCGGACATTAAATCGTCAAAGTCATCTGTGTTGTCTTCATTCTTAGGTTACGTTTTCTTATTAGGTTCCACAATCCCATTTTTGCATTCTGCTTCAAGCATTAGATTTAACAAATAATTTTCCTTCTTCGACTTCTGTCATTGGCTTTCCTGAATAAAAAATCCATAATTCCTGAATTAAAAATCCATAAAGTCAATCGATGTATAATGTATTAAAACATAAATACCAAATGAAAGAAACTGCATTGGCATACCATTGGGTGCAGGAACGGTAGGAAGATCATCTTTAGACTCATCAGAAGACTTTTCCATGGACCCATTTGACGTGATCAACCAGGAATGATAGAACGTCAAACAATTATCACAAACCACTTCTTATGCATTTCAGACTAATCCAAGAAATCAAGTGGATATTATCTATGGAAACAGAGAAACTACCACAAAAACATATAAATAAAATACGCACAACAGAGTAACAAAATTTCCAAGAATCAATTGATATCATTAGTACAAAATTCATTACTTTCTCCAATTTTGCATTTTAAAAGAAAAATCAGAAGAAAAAAAAGCAAATCAAAATGGATAAGATATAAGCTCCAAGATCAAATAAACAAAGACCCTAAATGTAAATTTCAGAAAAAAAATCATGTACATTTCACAATTGAGAACCCTAAATGTTCACATACGATGATTTAACCAAATCGAGTTGCCCCAATCTAGATACTGGTAGGAGAAAGGCACATAGGAGATAGAGAGATGAACATACCCGAATCTGGCCGAAAAAGGGCAAGCTCAAATCAATGAGAGATGAGGAGTTTTGAGTGTGCACGTATCCGCCAGTTTCATCGAAACAACCATCGTCAGATCCACCGACTGGGTAGAAGAAATCATGGATCCAATCAGGATATAAACACTAACCCAAATATTTGATAAACAGATCTAAAAAGAAAGGGGTATGAGAGACTTACCTGGAGATCGGTGGACGATTTCTTGCACAACTCACGCAACATCGACAGACATGGTGGCACGGCGATGTGGTGAGGAGTGACGGTTGGATGGTAGCGTGGATGAACAAATATGAAAAAACAGGGATGGGAGAGACCTACCTGAACAACGACGATGGATGGCGGCGCGACAACTTGAGAGGCAGCTGGAATGAGTAAAAGGAGAAGAGAGAGGTCGCTAGCAGGGTGGTGATGGTGCGGCGAAGATGGTGAGGGAGAGAGAGAATCGGGATGGAAGAAAAAAGCAGGAGCGACCGCCGTGTATGACCTCGATGGAAACAGATCCGATTTCCGGTGATGGCAATGGTCCAACGATGGCGATGAAGGAGGTGACGGCGATGGTGGCGATAGAGGTGATGGAACAGAGATATGACAGAGGGAAAGAGGAAGGTATGGAGGAGAATGCACTAACCCTAACCCTACCAATTGAATAATTAATTTATAAAGTTAATCTCAACCCTTAATCTAATCTGATCTAAGGGTTGAAAATATCTCTTAATAATAGTCAATCTCAACCGTTGGATATTGATCTAAGAGTTTAAAATGTTTCAAATATAAAGTGTCTCCAGGTGTAATCTCAGCCGTACGATATTCGATCCGACATCTCAAAATGTCTCAAAATGAAAATATGTTATAATATAATGAGTACCTAATATTACACTAAGAGTTACATATATAATTCATACACTACGAAAAAATTAGAGATATAGAAAACTATAGAAAATGAGATATAAAATAGTAAGTATGATCCTATTGAGATATAAAAGATAAATGATATTTTTTTTTTATATTTTACATATATACTTGATTTTATTAGGGTAATAGAGTTCGTGATCGGTTCAATATAAGGATATCCTATTTGCACTTTGATTTCCTGCATCTTTGTATATTGAGAAGGGCTCGCCATTCAATCTTGTGCATAGAGGAGGCGTATCTCTTTTGAAGACAATGTTTACACGCCTTGATTCACCAAACATATATTTTCTCTTTATTCTATGTTTTATTTATTTATTTATTATTGATGTTTTTATAATTTGTCTCGATATAATTATGTGAAAATTTGCTAACATAAAGTGTCGGTTTTTACACTTTAATTTTGAAAGTGGAAGATAAAAGACAATTACAACATAATATTCTCAATTTTATTTCCAAGAGATACTTGATGAGCAAGCATTTTTATCTACCCAAAATTTGAAAAAAAAAAAAAACATGTGAAAAATGTTTTTTGGCTAAGATAAAAGACACTTTATCCAAATTATTACTACATAATATTCTCAATTTTATTCCCAAGAGATACTTGATGAACAAGTCTTTTTTTTTTTTTGTTTTTTTCTAACAATTTTTTTTAAAAAAAGGCAGCCTATGAAAAGTATGTTTGGGCTATTTTTTGTTCTCTTGAAAGGTCTATGAAAATTCAATGTTTAGTTGTGGGGGAAAAAGAAAGGTCAAGAAGTCCCCTCACCCCCCAACTATACATTTTCTAAATTTTGAACCTTACATAAACCTAGTCAAACACGACGTTTGTCTTTTTTAAATAACCACCTCAATTTCCTTACTAAACTTCTCTCATGCAAAAATCCTCCTCCTCTAACAATTTAAAAATGGGTTACTTATGCTTTGCAACCCTGTATTAGATCGAATTATACTTTATATCTTTGTGTTGTTTTTGTCAGGACTTACGCACCCTATACTTAAGATTCAAATACAATAGTTAACTATTCGTTAAATTAATTATCCATGACTTTTATATTGTTCATATTAAATAAATCACATTCAATTAGTTTTAGGAGATTATTTAGACACTCATTTAAAAGTTTCCGAGTGCAAATCAGCCGTCTTCATCATCATCCTCTTCTCTTTGCAAATGAACCCAAACCCATCTTCTTCAGAGAGCGCAAACGCGAGAAGACAAATTGAACTGGTAGGTTTGTTGGTGATGGTTTACTTTGGGTCGGGTCGGGTCAACTGGGTATAAGGATAAGTTTGTTATTTTGTGAAATTCTATTAATTTTATTTAAGTGTTTTTTTTTTTTTAAAATATATTTAAAAACCCATGTAAATTAATTTATTTTTTTTAACATTTCTATTTTGATTTGTTGAGATTCAAGTCCATTTTTTTTTTTTTTTTTGGAATATCATTTTAATTTTCTCATAACTAATATTTATTGTTATATTCCTACTATTAAATATATTTATTTATTTACATAAAATTTTTACACATGCAATAATTCATATGATTTTACTCGTTATCAAATCTAGCTAGAAGCCTATTTATGATCGCCAAGTTCACATAAGTGGCGAGAATAAAAGGGTAATAGGTTTGAAGAGTCAAAGAAATATCTTTTTAACAAAAGAAAAAATTATATATGTTAAGGAGTGCAAGGAATAAATATGGTTGCCCTGAGATATTTAGGTGGCGTTTGGTTAGTGTTCTCACTTTTCTGAACCCAATTGGAATGGGTTGGGTTGAATTGAATTGGGTTGGATTGAGAATTGAGAACAGAATTGCGTTTGGTAACGACAATTTTTGTTTTATGCTGAAAACAGAATGTGTTTGGTAACGATTTTATCCTAAAACTAATTTTTTTTTTTTTGAATTTTTTTTTTTGTGTTTGGTGGCGGTGGACGGTGGCCGGATGCCGACGGTGGCGACGAACGGTGGCCGGACACCGGCGACGGCGGTGTGTCAGACGGCGATGGCGGCTGTGGTGGCCGAACGGCCGGCGGGGCGGCGGAGGTGGCCGGCGACGATCATCGGCAGGCGGCGGACGATAGCCGGAGGTGGACGCCGGCGGCAGCTGAAGGTTGTCGGAGACGGCGGCCGGCGGCGGGTGGTAGTAGTCAGCCGGCAGATGAAGACGAAAGTTGAGAACTTTGGGTTAAGTTTTTTGGACACAAAAATAAACAATTTTTTTTTTTGTTTCTGATTTCTTTAGAATTTTGAGAATCAATTCCTATTTTTTAGGTTGGATTGGGTTGAGTTTTGTGTTTGCCAAATAAAGATGATTTTGTTATTTTATTTCAACTAATTCAATGGCGTATATTTGAAAATTTTCCAAAATTTTAGCGGTCAAATTACTTTTTTTTTTCAAAGTCGTTGTTTAGTCTCTTCCACTCCCTACCCTCCCCCACCCCCTCCCTACTTCTTTTTCAGAGATGGCGACCCCTAACCCACACCCTCCCTAGTTCATTTTCAGCGACAAAGTAAAATAACAAAATTATCCTTAGTTTTGTTAAATTCTTAACCATTACACTTAAGTCTTCAACACAAAGAATGTAAGTGTTGACAAAAATAATACAAGCGTACAAAATATAATTTGATTTAATTATTAAAGTGCAAAGTGTAATTGACCCTAGTGGAACGTAATTAATCTTCTAATGTAATATTTCAAAATCAATCACATGAATGTTCCATGCAATTTACTACTTTAGTAATATATAGCTCAAAATATTTAAATCAATTTACTAGTAATAGTTCACCATATAATTTTTTCTAAACTTTCAATTCAACTTAACAATTTGAAAATTAGGCTCATTTAATGACATAATTATTTATCAAATTAAATATGTTTATAACAAAATTAAAAATAAAATAAAATTCAATGATGTGTGATTCATTTAATTTGTTATCACTTATCGCTTAATACCTAGAATATCTAATCATCATTTTATACTAATATTATAAAATCTCACGAAAAAAATTATATGCACAAAATTATAAATAAAATTGAGAAAAAATTGAGAGTTATTTTAGAAAAATACAGTTGTAAAAATTATTTTAAGAATAAAAATTTATAATTTTTTTAAAAAAATTAAAATTATTAAAAAATTAAATACTTGATATTGATATATTCTGTATTTAAGTAGTTAACAAACATGTCCCGCTTTTAGTAAACACATGTTAACAAAATTGGTATACTTTTGTCTACACCAAGGGAACATGAAAAATCACTTTTCGTCTGATTTTTTATTTTTCTTACATATTTTATGGCCCTCCATTGTTGATGAAAAAATGTGACATTAATATCTCTAGAAATCACGAAAATATATCCATGCATGGTGTTGGATATTGTGGACTTTTCTTTAATTATGACCAAAATAAACGGGGTAATTTCATCCATCATTGACCAATTAAATGATAAAACTAACGGCGCTTCTAAATGTACATTCGTTTTTGTTAGGTACATCTTTTTAAAAAAATAAATAAAAATTATTTAATTAAATTACTATTTTAACTGTTGAATTTCAAACACGTATATCCGAAATTGGAATTTTTTTCATTCTCTCTATTTCTCATCTTCTAACTAATCCCCCATCCTAACTACCATCCCTGCCAGTCCCCGTCCATCGTCTCGTCTTCCTCGTCCTCCTCCTCTTCTTCTTCGTCCTCCTCCTCTTCTTCTACTCAGATCCGAGTTCTCAATTATTTATTTATTTATTTATTTTTTGTTTTTTTTTTTATGTACGTGTATATATATAGAGAGAGAGAGAGAAGTAAGAAGAAGAAGAAAGAGAAAGAGGGGGATGACAAGTTCTAGATGGGTTGGGAAGACCGGCGGAGGGGTGGGGGGTTACCGGTGAGGTGGGGGGGGAGGTGGCGATTTGTAAATGTTTTTAAAAATAAATGGGTTAAAATAAGATAAAATTATTTTACGAGTAAAAGAGAAATTTTAAAATTATTTAGATTTTTTTTTTTTAATATACATTTTGATTTTGTATAAAACCAAACCAAAACCGGGACATTGACATCCCTACCCCTATTTTATCCCTCCCACTTCCTTTTAGATGGGAAATAATTTAAAAGACTAAAATACCCTTATATTAAAGTTTAATACCCTTATATTAAAGTTTAACTTTTGCTCACATATTTTTACTAATTTTGTATTTTACTCCCCTCAACTTTGGGAATTATCATCTTAAAGTTTAATTTGGTACAAAATTAGAGTTTAATTTTCTTACAAGATTAGTTTAATATTTTAACTCATTCTATAAATTGAAAGTTAAATTACACTTTACCCCAAAGTTCATGGTATAGAATATTTATTAATAAATCAGGACGATTTTCTTTAATGTCTTTTCAATGTTTTCATTAACGATTCAGATCAATTTGAGGAAAATGGATGGTCGAGATGATTTGGTGAAATGTTTAAGAAAAAAAATCCCGCCTGAAAATTTCATACCCTTGCTTACAAAATATTTGAGTTTAATTGTATTTTATGCCCTTTAAGTTTCATACATATTTTTATTAGTTAATTTATTTTTATTTATTTACTAATAGGGATTCCCCGTGTTTAAAGGTAGTATAACGATTTTTCAATTTAAAATTAATAAAAAAATATTTAAAAAATAATAATAAAAAAAATTAATCATTAAAGTATATATTTTTACACACTTGAAGGGTATAAAGTATAATTAAGCCATTGAGTGGGTTCAATGAAATAAAACAGTTTGAAATTAATGAATTAAAAGATTGCTCAAGTTCAATCTCAACCATTTATCTTCTAAACTTAAATCTGCACCATTAAAATATTTTTTTGCCCTGATTTATTAACAAACTTTTTAGCATTTACAAATTTGAAAATCGATATGAGATTTTTATTGTTAATCCTATATTAAAAAGGGTAACCCAGTACACGAAGGCTCTGCCAAAAAGTTGATAAATTTTTTTTTTGACTTTTTAATAACTTTTTGTTTAATCCTATATTAAGAGTTAATATAAGAAATTAACCAAACAAAAATATACGTTGCTAAAAAATGCCATTCGTAAAATGTGTTGAGAAAATAGTCATTGACAGTCAAACAAATGAATTTATATGAACTTTAATGCCCCTGCGTAAATCACGATAACTAGAATGAAAAATTCAATCAGTTTACATCTCTCTCACTTCACAAACGCTAGGGTTTCACCATCTGATTTTGTCACTGCCTTCCATCTCTCTCCTAATCTTCGACTAAGGTCAGACAAAACCCATAATGGTTAGATCTTGAACGGCGAAGGTGACACCTAAAGATGCGGCGGATCTTGAACGGATCAAGGACGGATCTTGACTGGATCTACTGCTTCTTCGAGATTGCCAATGCCTTTCTTATCTCTCCTATTCTCTCCCTTCGACGGAGGTAACTGAAAACCATATTCTCTCTCTTCGTCGGATCTCGAACGGCGATGGCGACATGCAACGGATCTTGAATAGATCTTGAATGGATCTACTGCTTATTCGAGATTGCTGGTGCCTTTCCTCTTTCCCCTATTCTCTCGCTTCGACGGAGGTCAGTGCAAACCCTATTCTCTCTCTTTGTTGGATCTCTAATGGCGAAACTACATGCAGTGGATCTTGAATGGATCTACTGCTTATTCGAGATCACCGATGCCTTTCCTCTCTCCCTTTCATCTTCGAATTCTTCTCGAGCAGTTAGATCCGTTTCTTCACTCAAATTTGCACCTATGTTCAGTTGCCTTGGTCTTGTTCACATTATTAATGTTTTTTTTTTTTTTTTTAATTAAAATTTCCTTTTAAATTACATATTCATTCACAAACATTCACAGCTCTACAAATAGTAGCGTGTGTGTTCATTGTAGTAAGTAATCCCTATTAAATTTGGTGTTTCGAAATAGTATGAATATTCACAACGTTATACAAAAGTGTAATATTTGTATGTTTGAATGTTAATTATTCGAACATCCGTGATTATCGATGAATAAAATAAAAAATAAAAAAATGTTAACATTGATAATATTTACACTCAGACAATATTCACAACTTTGTGCTAGTGTGAATGTTCACACAACTTTGAAACAACTCTTAAAGTATAGGATTTAATTAATATTTATTAGTATGAACATTGATAGCAGTATTGTATTAGTGTGAATGTTCACATTATTTTGAAAACAATAACTCCTACAACAGTATATGTGAACAGTAACGCTGTTGTTGCTCACACGTGAACATTCACGCTGTTGTGGTTTGCACATTTAGAAATATATATATATATATATATATATATTTTAAATATACAATATGTATATCAAAATGAAAAGCGTGAGTTATACAATAAAATAATTTATTTTTTTGGACATTGAAAACGTTCACAATTTTGATTTCTTTATACATGATTTTGTTCCATGATAAATGAACTTTCTTTTTATTTATACGGTTGCAGATTTTGTAAAATGACATATTATGTAAATTAGGAAAAAATATTGGTCAAGAACCAAAATTGTTTTTTGAAAAATCTTTAAGGACCAAAAATCGGCTGTTAGGGGTCTTCTTAATAGTTTACATTATTTTGGAAGACGAAATAATAAAAACACAATTAATATAGTGCTTTTAGATACGAGAAATCTCTAATATATTTATAACGTTAAAGGGTCCAAATGAAAAGTGGAAAAAATAAGAGTTGGTAAATGTAATTATTCTCACTATTAGGATCCAAATTTTCTTTTTAAAATTTGATAGAAGAAAAGGTCATTTTTGTTGTAGACTTCTTCTTCGTGGATTGCAATTTTGAAATCATGTTGAGACTTGAAAACGGTCAATTTCATGGAATGTTTTGCCTTCAACTTTTAAAAATCAAAAAGTTATTTTTTATTTTAATTATTTATTATTTTCTAAAATTAAAAATAATAAAAAAATAATGATTGCCCCATCTACAACTAAATTAGACTTGTTCAAAACTTTATGGGGGTAGGAGTTCAAGTCTCACCCCCACACTTTTTCCGTCAACACTAACAAAGAAAAACATTATTTTAAGACTAATTTACACTTTGATCCCCCAAATTAGGTTAAATTATATTTTGAGCTTTTAGTGTCGGTTTTTCTTTTCAATTTGGTCACGGCGTTTGGTTAGTGCTTTTGCTTTTCTTTTCATACTTTCAATAAATTGGGATGAGAATTTTGTTTCTACTCTGAAATATTCCAGAAATTGAAACATGTTTCGTAACGACCAATTTATTTCTTTTAATTTATGAGAACAGTAACAAGAATCATGTTTGGTTGCAACACTTGTTTTTTTCCCCCCTTTAAATGTATGGTGACCGGCGGGGTAGTAGTGAGAATATTTTTGTGGGAGTGAATAGGAATATTCAATGGTGGAATCTATTCAACTTCGAATCTGGTGTACATTTATTAAATCTGAATCACGCGAGTTGATGTTTTAGAAATGATAATATGTTTTTAGTCTTAATGCATGTTCATTGAAAGTGAATATTCACTGATGGTGAAAATAATCAACGTTACTACGAAATATAATATTAACCTTATGAACGTTCACTTCTATTTTTTTACTAATCAATATGAATATCAAAATGAAAATAATGAAATATAGATTAAACTTATCTAATTTTCATTTATTTAATCCATTGTGAACGTTCATAAATTGAGTCTTTTTATTATTGTTTATTTTCATAATTTGTAGGTTATTAAGGAAACAATGTTTAACCATTTTTTACAAGGAGTGACAAATTTTACTTAAAAAAAATAAAAAAATCAACACAATATATAGGGTTAGGAACGCAAAAACTATAAATAAATTATTAAGAATAAGGCTTGTATTTGTTTTTAGTAATTTAACAACTTTTTAGTATTTTTACACAAATATTTATAAATGTTCATTTTTTTTATCAACAACTACTTTTTGACAAATTTACTAAGCAGTTCACAACTTAAAATTCTTTTTTTAACAGCTCATTTTATAGCTTCTTTTAAAAAGCCACGGGACAAACAAAGTCTAAATAAAAATGGAATATATATGACTAGCTTAATTAAAAACATAAATCTTGTTTTCATATATAGGATAATTTGTATCTCAAGATTTGTAATCTAGTTGATATATAACTCATTTTTTGTGTGAAAGATTTAGAGTTTAACTTATTCGCGGCTAAACGTATGTACCTAAAACAAATATAACAAATATGTAGTAAAGTTTGTGGTGGCTATACTTTTATTTTGAGAAGGATCGCTATTGAAAATTAAAAGGGAGAGGACAATTCTAGGAGACATGGTCATCCCCACATGCTCCTTGGCTCCCTATATGTAAGACAAATAGTGGGTATAAATAAAAAATAAATAATTGGATGACACATTGGGTTATTTTTTATTTTCACAATTGATTACCAAATTATATATATTCAATACATAAATATTTGATATGTGTTTAAAAAAAATTATAAAATAAATCGGAACAATATTTAAAAATATGTTATGGTTAACAACTAAGATTGATTTTTGTTAGAAATATTGGATTAAATGGAGGAAAATTATCATCCCCAACTTTACAAACAGTTGAATTAAATTATAAATTTGTGTCTTTAGGCGTAGTGTATTTACTAATTATACCTAAGAGATGTTAGTTTGGTTGACAAGGAGAGGACTGTCACATTTCTTTGTGAATCAGAGTTCGACTCTCCAAGAGAGTACTCTAAGAATTAAATTTTGAAATTTAATTATGAATGCATCAGTCCAATGAAAGGGGTACGCCCTTAAGATTGCTCTTGGAGATACATATAAATTAGTCTAGACATACCTTATCGTATAATATTAATAAAAAATAATTATAAAATCGTGTCTTGAGGCACAATATATTCACTAATTAGTCCATAATACATACATCCATACACACACACACATATATATATATATATTAATTATGTATTTTGTATATTTTCCTAAAAAAATATTTTCAGAGAAAATAATACCCTTAGCATATGATGAGGAATTTTCTCGACCAATTTCAGAAGTTTTCACTTGAATTTCAAACCATGAGCTAGGCACGAGAGATCGAAACTACCATTAGCATTATCTGGTGCTGAGGAGACACTACTGAAGATAATATATTACTGGTCATGTTATGTATCTTGACCACGATCTAAGCTCGACCTCAAAAAATCGAGAATCACCTAAGGGCATTTTTGCGTTCTGGTCTTTACTCGAGCTCGAGAGCCATTGCAACTGTTAGCTACATATATATGATAAAGAACGGTTAATAACATTCTATTAAGATCGAATTTCGGTTCTGTGGTTTTTTTTCCCGCCTTGGGATTTTCTAAGTAAAAATCGTGTCTCTTGCTTTATTGGTTATTTACTTTTTATCTTGATTAATGCCTGTGGGTAGTGAAAATCGGTAATCTCATTTTAATCACATAAGAAAAAAAAAATATAAATAATTGGTGAATTTTCCCAACAACTGGATATAAGTATGATATGTGGGGAGATGTAACTCATAATATAAATATTGATTATTTTTGTGTTATTATATATATATTTTGTATACATACAAGTGTCCCTTGTCCACACATGGTATAAAACTATCTCGTTTGGAGTGCGTGATTGTCCCTTCCAACAAGTGCTTTTCCGCAAATTCGAACCTCTAATCTTACAGAGATTCCTTAATTGTTTTAGGCACACTTGAACTAAAGCATATGAGGGGCCTTTGCAAAGGTTCAATCTTGTGGAAAAACATTTGTTGAGAGAGATAACGACGCACCCTGAACGAGATAGTTTTTCACCCTGTATAGGTAGGGGAACATTCGTGAGTATACAAATTTTTTTTTTATATATATAATAACACAAAAATAATCAATATCAAGTAAATGTCATTTTCCATATATATATATACTAGCATATAACCCGTGCTTGAAAGCGAGGAGCGGTGATCGTGATGGCATGGAGAGGAGAGATGAGGACGATGGAGTGCGAATGGTGACGAAGGATAGAGTCTGTTGGTTTTGGGGAATGAGGGTGAGTGAGGGTCTAAATCATATTTTTGTTTGTCTTAATCATAAGTTTGTCCTAATCAGTAAAAACCGTCATATTTTATATAATAGCTAGATAAAAAAAAATTAAAGCAATTATGGTAAAATAGGAAAAAAATAAAATTGAATGTTTAGGGAATGTTTAAAAAACTAAAATATCCAAATATATTTAACCTTATTTCTTTTTCGGCAAATCCAATTTTCTTTTATGGTCCTTAACTAATATTGCCAAAATGTCATAATTAGCATTTATTTATCCCAGTAAGCAAATTTGTTTGTCTTAATCATATTTCTATTTGTCTTAGTTATAAATTTGTCCTACTCATAAAAAAATCTTCATGTTTTATATAATATATATGTGTGTTATATAAATTGGACGTGTTTGAAGGATTAAAACACTCCAAAACGCCTAATGAGTCAATAAATTCAAACCTTTTTACTCTTTTTTGATTTGTTTTGTCAAAACAAATACCAAGTATTTATCTTTGGGTCAAATGTTTTAGTAGAAAAATAAACCCTAAAATTCAAACCTATCAAATACTATAAATGCCCCCTTCCATCACTCCAATCAAATTCATCTAAACATAACATTTAATTAAAAAATAAATAACTTATTTTTTTAAAAAAAAAAAACCATAAAATTAACATTCTTAAAATCTCCATTTTTGAAAGCCATGCAACGTTCATCTTCCTCCGCCGCCGTCAAAACCATCTACAACCAGATCATCCAGCGCGGCCAGACGTCAGTTCGTGCACCCCCCTGCGACGTGTTCATCAACCACCGCGGAATAGACACGAAAAAGAACGTGGCGGGGCTGCTGTACAGTCGCCTGAAGGAGCTCGGGCTCCGGCCGTTCCTGGACAGCAAGAATATGAAGGCCGGAGACAAGCTGTTTGACCGAATCAACGCGGGGTTGAGGGGTTGCTCCGTTGGGGTCGCTGTTTTCTCTCCAAGGTACTGCGATTCGTACTTCTGTCTACATGAACTGGCGATGATAATGGAGATGAGGAAGAGGGTGCTTCCGGTGTTCGTTGACGTGAAGCCGTCGGAGCTCCGGGTAAAGGACAACGGAATTTGCCCGGCAAAGGATCTCCGGCGGTTTAGATCGGCCCTTGAACAGGCAAAGTACACCGTTGGATTAACATTCGACACATCAAATGGGTAAGTCCCAAAAATATTCATTGTTTATACCCTTAAATTATAGACTGGGTTTCACTGTGCTCCATGATATTTTTCATTTTTACTTTTTTTTGCAAATTAAACCAAACAAACCCTAAACTAATTTCATAATTTAGCAAAAATGGTGCGATTATGATTGAAATATATATCTAATCTGGGGTTGTTTTATAATTTGGTGGAAATGCAGGGATTGGTCGGAACTTCTGGACAGTGCTTCAGATGCAGTTTTGAAGAACTTGATGGAGGTTGAAGAAGAGAGACTGATTTACCAAAAAAATAAAATATACACTCTTAATTAACTAATTACATTTTTATGAAATCCAAATTGGATTCTTTATCTAATTTATTTATTTAATTAGTTTGTAATTAATTCAAGAGGATAGCTAGCTAAGGAGTCTATGTAACTCTTGAAACACAGATACACATTCATTCAATATTTTTTTTGTTGAATTTCACTAATTTTTTTTTTTTTGTTTCATATTTTTCTTGTAATGGATTTCCCAAAATAATTCAAGGATCTCTCTCTCTCTCTCTCTCTCCATATATATATATATATACATACACATATATATATATAAAATGGTGGATTAATTACACTTTGCAACCTGAACTTTAGTTCGGATATGATAATATTTTTTTTTCTGGGATCGGTGAATTGGCAAGACTGACTAATTTCAAAATTCAAAGTGTGTTGTAATTGAAAGTTAAAGGTTCAAAGTGTAAAGTACTGTAAACTTCACAAAAAATGATGAATAGTAACTTGTAATATTTTTTTTTTTTCATTTTTTGACCCAAAGTTTTATTTGGGATATAATTACTCTTCAACCCAGTTGAATTTCGGCCAACTTGTCGAATATTAAAAGAAAATTTTGAGGGGCTACATTGTTTGAAACAAAAAATTTGAGGTATTACGTGCTAAATGATGAAAATATACAAATGTAATTTGATAATACACATAAATGTATGTGTCTTAGTGTGTATTTGCACTATGGACTTTCAAGTTTGCGCTCTCTCTCTCTCTCTCTCTCTATATATATATATATATATAATGTTAAAATAATTGCACTTTGTACATTAAACTTTAAGGTCCCAAGTGCTAAACTATGTAAATTTAAGGGTTAGAAGCGTAATTTGATAATACACATACGTGTATGTGTCTTGGTGTGTATTTGCATTATGGACTTTCAAGTTTACTCTCTCTATATATATGTGTGCGCGCGCATGCTGTTGGATTAATTGCATTAAAGTCCTAAGTGCTAAATGATGTAAACATTAGGGGTGCAAAGTGTAATTTGATAATACACATACATACATGTGTGTGTCTGGGTGTGTTTTTGCTGCATGAACTTTCAATTTTTGTGTTCTCTCCATCTCTCTCTCCATATGTAATGTTAGATAAATTATACTTTGCACCCTAAACTTTCAATTGGACTGTTAAGATTTTTCCCGGGATCAGTCAATCGAAAAACTTACAGACTTTACGATGCAAATGTGTTATAATCAAAAGTTAAAGGTTGAAAGTCTAATAAACTGTAAACTTAATAAAAATGATGTCTAATATGTTCAATTTTCAAACAAAATTGTGAAGGTCATAAGTGCTAAATGATGTACATATTAAGGGTGAAAACTGTAATTTGATAATACACACACATCTGTGTGTCTTTGTCTATATTGCACAATGTTGGATTAATTGCACATTGCACCCTAAAAATTTGAGTAGACCGTAATATTTTATCATAGATTTGTCAAATTTGAGTAAGTTAAAAACAATTGTGGAATTGATGACAAGTCTACGAAATTGAAATTTTAATCCATGCAATTCACGCACTACAATAATTTTTTTAGAAATCCAAAGTTATTGCAATTTTTTCATGTAAAAAATTACAGTAACTTTTATGGCGTACATTGATTTTTGGATTTTTGACTTCTTAAAAAATTACTGTAGCGGTTGGACTGTATGAGCTAAAATTTTAATTTTATAGACTGTTCACCAAAAAATCCAAAAAAATAAGATGGAAATATGTTATATATAAAAGTTAAAGGGTCAAAGTGTAACATGCTTTAAACTTCACAAAAAGAAGTTAACCATATTGTTTTTTCACTTCATGATTGAATTTTGGTCAATTTGTGAAAAACAAAATGGATTTAAAAAAAACTTAAGGTCAAAAGTGCAAAATGATTTGAATATTATGGGCAAAAAGTGTAATTTTATAACATACGTGCATATGTGTCCCTGGGTGTGCATTTGAATGGCACAACTACACAAGGGTTTGAATTAGGGTTTGACAAGGAAAGGAGTCTTGACCACGTGGAGCTTATTGTCTTCCGATTGTTCAAACCATTTTCTCCGAAAATATTTAAATAATATATATATATATATATATATATATACACACACACACACACAATGTTTTTTAAATAGTAATACGAAGAAAAACAATCTCAAATATGTTCACTGAAAATATTCGTATACCGTGTAAAGTATATAGTCAACAAAACGTGTTTTACCACAAAAGGCAAACTAAAATCTGTTCACTGGAATTGTTCTTACTTTGTGTAATATAGGCAATAAAGCGTGTCTAAGCACGAAAAACAGAATAAAATTTGTTCACTGAAAATGTTCTGGTATTGTGCACAGTACAGTCAACAAAACGCATCCTAGGACGAAAGCATATATCTTATCAAAGACGATTAATATGACTAGTAAAATGAAACAAAATATCTTATTATTAAGTGTTAGTTATATTGTGATAATATATGCCTTTTTTGACTATATAATTTTTACTATCTTGTCAATTGCAAATTAGTTGATCTTTTCAACATAACGTTGTTTTGTAACTTGAATAGCGGCGAGAAATACGACTTTTTTTTATTTATTTATTTAAATATATTAGCTATCATGTGTTGACAACTTACACATTGACTAGTTTAATTCAAATTATAGATAGAAATTCGTGTTCGTGTTCTGATATTTTTTGTTGGCATGATTACTAATTATGTTGTGTTCATGACATAAATTACTAAATAAAACTAGCGCACAATTCTGCTGGAGATGTTCTTACACCCTGATAGTAGAGCTAGCAAAATGTATTTTGACACAAAAACATGTATTACGTTATTATCTGTGTCTAATGTGAGTGACACGATTGCTAAATTAATTTTATTTCTGTTAAATATGATAAATGAAATCGGTGTCATATTTACTAGTTACCAAATTTTGTGTTAAATGTTTTGACCGTGTCAATCACGTTAGTGTCATTTTAAAAGTACATATTTTGACTTTGTCAATCACAATCAGACACACGCACATATATATACCCAAGAGGGTTACTGTGGTAGGTAGGGAGAAATACACTATTTCATTGTCAATTAGTGTTCAATCATCATGGAGAGCACTTCACGAGTAAAATTTTAAATGCACTTGACCATTGTAGGGGATTGTGCTCTTCCCATCAAAATTTACTTAAAACACTCTCCACGATATTTTGTTGACAAAAATACCCTTCCAACACATTATTTTTTGTTGTTTATTTCATTTTCTATTTTCTACTCTCTTGTTTTTTTATTTTTATTCTATATATTTTTTTTCTTTTAATTTTTTGGTATGGTAATGTAGAAAAGTAAAAAGATCAAAAGTAAAATCTAGAGAAAAAAATTTAAAAAATAATAAATAAAAAAACCGAGAAATAGGATTTGAAGAAAGAGGACAAAAGCAAAAATAAATAAATAAATAAGGAACAAAAGTAAAAAATAGAAAATAGAAAACAAGAGAGAAAGCTAGAGAGTAAAAAATTAAAAAAAAAATGTTATAATGGTATTTTTGTCAACAAAATATGATAAGTGGCGTATTATGAATACTATAGAGGTGATTTTGGTATTTGTCGAAATAACAGGGATGTCTCGAGTATAATTTTTTTTTTTTTATTACATCACTTTTCTATCGCCTGCACGGTCACTTGACTAATTCCAACGATAAAATTGACCAAAATCAGACTATTTGGACCAAATTGGTGAAAAATGTATAAACTTGAAAATTTCAATAAGTAAAATATTAAGGGGTAATGTGAGATCGCATCAAAACAATAGGGGTAACAAGTGTAATTTAGTACGCGGGAAAAGTAAAGTTGAATTGAAATTCACCGCGAATATATTTCAAACTTAAGTGGCATTCCCACTGTAACTCCATTGTTTGTCAAAGATGGAAGGTGAAGCGACGAATTGCAATGCCGGAGGATGATAATCTTGTTGAAGGAGGTGAAATCGAACGCCGTCCGATCTGGAATTCGCTGTTTCACCGCAACTTGTTTGCTCGGAACGATCGCCGTCGGTGACACCATCTCTGATTCTTAAAAGGATTATCGCCTCCGCTAATTTCTGTGAGTTAGGGTTACTGTTTCTCTGTTTATGTGTGTGTGTGTTAATTTTGATGTTATGTGTGGTTGCGGATTACGGATTTAGCAAACTACGTAATGTTAGGTGAAGCGACGAATTGCAATGCAGGATCTGGAATTCGCTGTTTCACCGCAACTGGATTGCCCGGAACGATCGCCGTCGGCGACTCCATCTCCGATCCGTAAAAGGATTGTCGCCTCCCATCATTTTTGCGAGTTAGGGTTTCTGTTTCTCTGTGTGTGTGTGTTAATTTTGATGTTATGTGTGGTTGCGGATTACGGATTTAGCAAACTACGTAATGCTATTGGATTTCGATTTTAGAATCGTGCTGTTCATCGGCTTGATCTGATTACTCGTTTAAGAAAACTGTTGCGGATTGAATTAGCCGGAACGATCGCCGTCGGCGACTCAATCTCCGATTCTTAACAGGATTCGCTAATTTTTTGTGAGTTAGGGTTTCCGTCTCTCTAATTTAATTAATTTTGATGTTACGTTTGGTTGCGGATTACGGATTAACCAAACTTCGTACTGTTCTCAGATTTCGATTATAGAATCGTCCTGTTTTTCGGCTTGATCTGGATACTCGTTTAGGAATACTGTTGTGGATTGAATTAGTGGAGAGGGGGCGTTCTTCATCTGAAATTTCGACTGAATTTGTTGGCGGGTGGGGAAACCGTTGAATTGAATTTTCAAAAGTTGAAATTAAGAGTCGGTACTGTAAGTCCTGTGTTTTCATATATGACCTAAATTCAGCTTCTTTTGTTTTTTCTTCCTTAGAATAAATTTTAGTGATAATTGGTCAAT
Organism: Eucommia ulmoides; assembly: GCA_016647705.1. NCBI lineage: Eukaryota > Viridiplantae > Streptophyta > Magnoliopsida > Garryales > Eucommiaceae > Eucommia > Eucommia ulmoides. Next base: position 25,546 of record JAENRU010000479.1, read on the forward strand.
ACTCTCATAATCTAATTAATAATTTATTTTATTTTAATTTTAAGTTGACTATAAATCACGTAATTATGTTTTACGTTGTGTTTTAATCTCATGGTTAATTTTTTCTTATATCTCCAATCAAGTGTTACCAATTAAGGTTTATATTGTCGACTACTGGCGTCACCCTCCATCGCCTGCCGTCGGATCTTAGGTATTCGGTCGCTTTAAAAGTATATTTTTAATTACAATCTAGTATATTTTCTAGTTACATTTATCATCATTGTCCGGTGACTGACAATCCTAAAATTAGTTGAACGTGGCTAAAAAATATATTAAAAAAAAATGTTACAAAAAAATTAGTTAATGTAACTAAATAATATCTGGTGATTGGGGAAAGGCGGTCGGCAGTGACCGGAATTTGGTGGCTAGCGGTGGGGTAGTAGTTGGTGATGCAACCCAAATTTGAATCCTAGTGTTTCTATGAAAACTAATATATGAGATTAAAAATGAAGTGTTTATTTGGTTTTGGAGTTTTTATTAATTGGCATCATTATTAGGATTTTTTACCGAATATCCTTAAATTTTGAAGATAACATTATTCGTATTTTGAAAATCAACTATTGGCTATTGCACTATTTCTTTTTTCTTTTAATTAAAATTAAATTATCAAAACTCCATCACTCAATATTAAGATCTTAATATTTGATATTAAATAATAGATCTTTAATAATTTGAGTTAAAATAAAGAAGTAAAGAAGTGTAATAGTTGATTCGGGGAGTGTTACTACCAAAAATTTAACTTGTTTAGTTACATTTGAGGTGTCTTTGAAAATCAGAATAATATGATAATGAGGTTGTTGTGACTTCTCATTATGGGTTCTATATAACTTTGATTTGGGTCGGCAAAATGTTGGGAAAATGATATTTTTGTTCTTTCAATCTTGAGGTGGGTGTTAAAGTAGTCCACGATGTTTAGCATTTCACACCTTTGGTCTCTAAACTATTAAATTGATTTTAATGTGGTCTAAAATTCATATTTTACCCTTAAAATTAATTTCACATATTTTCCTATGTATTTTTTATTTTACATTTTCCTCCCTCTTCTATCAATCCTTCTTCTCCGGCAAAAACCACCGCCAGCGCAGCCATTGATGATGGCTCCGACAATTCTCTCTCTCTATCTCTCTAGCTGGGGAAAAAAAAATAAGACATTAAAAAGAGTGAAATTACACTTACAAAACCCCACCCTTAACCCCTTCACCCTGCAACTTTCGGTGCCACCATACCTCCTCCTCCCCCACTACAACTGTTGGCCATATCTGCCCCCCCCCCTCCCCCCCTCTTCTTCTTCTAAAACATAATACATTAGAAAATGCAAATTGAAACAATGGCGAACGTTCAGAATGTGAGCAAAATTTTAGGGACCATTGAAATAAATTTAATAATCTCATAAAAAGTATAACACAATTACTAATATTTAAACATACTTACATGTCGCTTATACATAAGTATAACCATCCATACATACTTACAAATTTACATGCTTGTGGAAACATAGTACAAATCTTGAGTTGATTAAATACAAGTATATTATATATACATAGTAACAACATTGTTATATGAAATTTACAATGAATTCTCAGTCAAAGTAACCAGTTTATGTCATGATTTTGCCACAGTGTAAACATATTTACAAGTTTCTTATAGGAAGCTATAACAATGTTATATATATATATATATATATATGCAGGCAAAAAATATATTTTTGATGCGTAAAAGTATGGAATGAGTGTGGATGTGAATTTTGAGGTTTGTCAAATTGCATATTTGATCCCTTGAGTTTCATATTAATTTCAATCCCGAAAAATTTAAAAAATTATTGACGATTTTGGACGGAATATGAATTATGTTCAACACTAAACCTTCTAATTGGAGGATTTTTAATCATTTCATCACTCTAGTAAATGTATGATGTTTTTTTTCTAAAAACGATTCAAAGTTCTTTATCTTATTTTTTAGATGAATTATTGTTAGAAAAATATTAGGGAAAACATTTTAGACTTAACAGAGCAATTAAAAGAAGAAATATCACTATTAGAAGAAGGTCATGCGCTAAGCAAAACTCATTTTTAATCCAAAATTAGTAACGCTTTTAATTTTACGAGATTAAAATAAATATAAAATTTGAAAGACCAAATGTGCAATTTGATAAACTTCAGGATCTATATAAACACTCACGCCATGCTTTAGGGACAAAAATATTATTTTCCCAAATTTGCAAATGTTTAGTTTTCATTATGAAATTAAATTTGCTGAAAATTAGATTTTTTGGTGAGCTAGTTTAGGACTAATGCCATTCTTTTATTGGAAGGTGGAGATGTAAGTTCCATTTTATTTGTTTATTTATTGCATCATTTGAATATTTTTTTTATAAGTTATTGTTGAATTTCAAATCGCTTGTGTTACCTCATCCTGAGCTATATATAAAGTCTAGGGTAATCGTTGTCTTTCAAGGTATCTTTCGAGAGTGATAGAGTGAGTTAAGCCTATTGGATTCGTATATGGTATCAGAGTCACATTTTGTCTGATGTTGGGCGTGTTGAATCCCACCTCAATGTTGGTCCCCCGATATTTGTTCGTAATGGTTTGACAAAGTCTACCGCGCTCGTGAAGGGACATGTTGAATCCCACATGGATGTTGACTTTTTTTTATATTTATTCACTGTAGTTTGGCAAAATTCACTCTATGCTTGAGGAAAAGTGTTAAATTTCACATCGCTTGTGTTATCCAATCTTAAACTATATATAAAACATAGGACAATCTTCCGTTTCCAAAGTGTTTGTTGAAAGTGAGTTGGGGCCATTGGTTCCTACAGTTACTAGTTGGCATTTGGGTAGTATTTTTGTTGTTTTTGTTCTCATTAAACTTTGGACAAGATACACGAGAACAGAAACAAAAAACAATTAAATGTGTTTAAATTCTGTGTTCTATGATTTCTGTTTCTGTTTCTTGTTCCTAAGAACTGAGAAAAAACGTATTGTTTCGCTCCCAAATATTAAGATTAATTTATTTTTGCTCATTAACACAGTGAAGAGCATGTGAATATTGGAACTTGGAAGAAAGGTGCCAAGGTGAGTTGCTTCGTATGTTCAGAATCTTTAATAATAAAATAATACATTATTATATTTTTTTAATTTATCAAGAAAAATCTACACCATAAAATTAATATATATATATATATTATATTATCTCATTTTTATCTTGATTTTTTTTTTCTTCAAAATTCTCATTATCTCTTATTCACTTTTTTTTTTTATAGAGAAAATTATATTTTTATTCTCTAAAATATGGAGTGGGTATCTATATGAATTCTGCGTTTTGTCAAATTACACATTTGATTTCTCGAGTTTCATATTTATTTCAATCACACAAAATTAAAAATTATTTTAATAATTTTAGAAGAAAAATGAATTTTGTTCGCCTTCTAATTGGGATGTTTTTGTCATTTTATCACTTCACTTAATCTAATACATTTTATTCAACTTTTGTTTTAACGATGATTATTTTGAAAAACGAGAGAAAAAAACATGAATCGTTGTTAGGATTTTTTTTTTTTAAGTTTAGTGGATTGATAAAATAACGAGAATATATTCCCGTTAGAAAGTCACGTGTTGAGAATACCTTAATTTTGGGTTAAAATCATTAATAATGTTTTTTAGTTTATAGAATTAAAATAAATTTAGACTTAGAGAGATCAAAGTGGTGTATATATAGAAGCTCCATATTTATTTTTTTATTTTCTAGAAAACAATGAGCACTTTAGCTAAATATATAATAGAGGTGGATGTTTAAAATAAAATAAATAAGGGTAACAATGAAGAAGACGTCCAATTTGACACAATGTTCAAAGTTTTATGAACTTGATTGAATAAATTTGAAACTTGATGGACAAATTTAAGATAAAGTTGTGTACATCTGATTATTCCCAAATCTTGTAATAACATGAGTCATCGTATACTAGGTTGTTTTTTAAGGATAAGTCTTGGTACAACGGTAAGATTGTTCTATTGTGACCTGAAGATTTTGGGTTCAAATCTTAAAAACAATCTCTCTGTATATAGGAATAAGATTGCGTACATTTGATCTGCCTCAGATCCTGCAATGGAAGAAAGCTTTCGTGCACTGGGTTATCTTTATGGAGGAATTTAATAGTATTTTAAAACCAAGAGTGGTAATGGTGTATTTTAATTTGTGTTTTTGTGCATTGCTCTTCCAAACATGTTTGGTAAGCAGTACTTCATCCCTACTAACTTTTGGAGCTACATTATAAGAATTAAAGAACATGAAAGCAAGGCAGAAAGGCCCCAACATCCACATGTTTCTTGGCTTTTACCTTAAAGTTCCACATGTTCACCAATACTAGAGTGTCTTTGTGTGTGTGTGTGTGTGTGTGAGAGAGAGAGAGAGATGGTGCTTGTGTATTGCTATGATATGAGAAATTATATTTTTGTCCCTAAATTATGGGGTGTGTTTATATGGGCTCGAAAATTTGTCAAATTTTAAATTTAAATCTTCAAGTTTACATTTGTTTTAATCCTGCAAAATTTAAAAAGATGTACTCAGCACTTGGTTGTCTTGTAGTGAAATTTTTGTTATTTTATCGCTCCACGAAAATTAACATGTTTTTCTATAACAACGTGACAATGAGAAATCTAAATTGTTTTTTTCTACTACTTTGTCTAATTATTATTTTAATTCCTTTAATTTCAAAAAATTACGCTTTTTTACTATTTTTATTTTGAATAAAGTGAAATCATTTTTTTTTGTTTAAATTAACAAAATATTATAAAAAATGGATGGAGTTAATTTTTCATCAATTTTTGAAAGAAATAGACGAAATTGTTCATTTATCTTTAATTTTTTTTTTTTTATCATAAATGTTTTATAAAATTAAAATAAATAGACAAATTCATCTACTTCATCTAAAAATTAGATGAAAATTTTAATTCCATCCATTTTTTTTTTATAATATTTCATTAATTTAAACGAAAAAAAAAAAAAATTCACTTTATTCAAATCAGAAGTAAAATATAGTTTTTTGAAGTGGAGAGAGTAAAGCGATAATCGGAGAGGGGATAAAATGCAATTTACCCTTCAAAATACTAAAGACTTGATTGAATAAAATTAAAATATTAGGGGTTAATTCAATACTAACCTCAAACTATAACCAACAAGTGTAATTAATTCCAACAAGTGGATGCTTATATGACCAAAAAAATCCAAAAAGGGAGACATTTCAAGATATCCATAATGCATCAAAGTGGTACTGTATCCACAAGAATCTTCTCTCACATTTAGTCACCCCACACCCCCTACCCTGCTGGATGGGACCCTCATGGCATCTCAAATGCCCATCAAAATCAATCCCAAATTCTATCATGGAGAAAATTACACTTTCCACCTCCAAACTTTTACATTATTCTTAGAGGTTTTTGCACCTTGTACCCCTAAAATTTTGGTGAAATTATAAGTTAGCGCTTATATTTTTAATCTGAACACATTAAATCATGAGGTATTCAAATTGTGTTAAATTAGTCCAAATGCGTAATTCTGTCATTTTTTATGATAGAATTTATCCATCAATCCCACGTGGGTGATTCCATGTTTGACACGTGACTGATTTTTATCATAAAAAATAATGGAATGACTGGCTTGACACAATTTGGATTAATTGTCTTTTAGATCCGTGTACTTTGATATAGTTTTGTTTTGTCTAATCTACACTTTATCCCCCATCTACTTGTAATAACTTGGAAGTTTTTTATTTTTTTTTGTTCAACTTACCCGAATATGTTAAAAAATGAGTGAAAATAAAATTTTCATCTAAATTTTATATGAAATGCATAAAATTACTCTTTATTTTAATTTTTATTTTAGTTTAAAAAAATAGAAGTAGAGAGAGAAACTATTATTTTTCTCCTTTATTATATTTAAATATCAAAATCTAAATTACGAAAAATAAAAGTAATGGTTTTTTTAAGTAGAGGGGTTAAAATAAAACTAAACCAAAATACAACAGAGCAAAAAGCAATTAACTATCGAGATTATCTTTGACAAAACTTATTAATTTGGGGTCTAATATACTCCAATTAAAAGTTTAAAATAAAAAATAACACATCAAAATTTAAAGGGTAAAAAATGCAATTTAGCATTTTTATATTGTATAAATTCTTAGTGAATAATATGACAAGGGGAAAAAAACACATTGGGATTAGTTGTTGATTAGTGTTTGTACCTTGCTTTGTGTTTTCACTTTGCTCTTTTGGCAACCCATTTGGGATGAAAATTTGGTTTCCGTTGTCAGATATTTTGAGAATAGAAATTGGTTTGGCAATGATAATTGTTTTGAAATTGTATTTTTTAAGACATGTTTGGTGTAGGGGTGTTCATTGATTCGCCAGATCCGACCCACCCACCAGATTTGCCTACACCGCATCTGTTTTCTGTAAAAAAAATAAAAAAATTACAATTCGGGTGAAATAAGCATTTTTTTCCTGGGTCAAATAATGGGTATCTTCAACAAATAACCATATAAATCTGATTGTCCCAAATATGGCTTAAATACAATTTTTTTAGGGTTTCTTGATCTGTTCACTGACTTCATTTCGTTCATTCAATCCAGAGTTCTCCTCTTGCTTCGTCTTCTTCCCTCCTTCGCTTCGTCTTCTACGCTAGGATCTCATTTATTGTTCTTTGATTTCTTCTCAAAATCCCAATTCATTCTAAATTCCCAATAAGTTTTTGATTTCTTTGATTCCCATCCACCGTTCCCTTTCCCCATCTGAAAATACCTATAAATTTTCAATCTACTTATTTAAATCATCCAGAATCCTAGATCTAGTAGTAGTACTCATTCATGAGAATCCAAATTATCTAAATTGTATACATGATGAGAATCCAAATTATCTATAAGGATGTGACGATGGTGAGTGAAGATAAGAATCCAAATTATCTACATCATATCCAAAAATTTTGTTCTAACTTTCTTTCTTAGTTTATGTTTCTGTTCGAACTTTAAATCATTAGTGTTTTTGTTTCTGTTCTAATTTGTAGTTTGATTATTGTTTTTGTTTCTCTTCTAATTTCTAAGATTAGTGTTTCTGTCTGTTCTAGCAACATTAGTGCTTTTGTTTCTATTGAATCTGTTATGTTTTGAGCTTTTGTTGATCTCATAGCAATGATTTGTCTGTTGTTGAAGGTTTTATCAACTTGACTGGCTCGATCCGAATCTAACTGGCTGGATCCAATAGCACCCGAAAGAAGTTGGATTTCCTTGTTGAACGGTCGGAAATGGGTCTACAAAATCTTGGCCCAATAAATTCGGGTTGGGTCTCTGATCCAGTCCAAAGAAGGCAACCCGATCCAATGAACACCCCTAGTTTGGTGTGTATATTTGTACATTAATTAATTTTTCCCCATTATGTTCCTATTTATTTAAAAAAAATTAATGAAGTTAGTTTTTTTTTTCCATTATTTTTTACAACCAAACACACCCTACATATATATAAGAAACTAGAAGTATTTCAATAAGCAAAAAGTTTTTTTTTTTGTTTTTTTTTTTTCTCGCAAATATTTGATCTACTAGTCTTTTCATGAGCTAGCCATCACCACATTTATTCTTGGTTAATGTCACTTTGCTCCATGTAGTTTAAACAAATTAGAGTTATGAGTTATACTCATGTGGTATTGAAAAAAGTATTGACTTCTCTATAGAATAAAGTATAACCATTATATTTTCTGTTCAAATTAATGATTAAATCATAAAAAATTAAAATTAATAAATTATTTAATATTAATTAATTGATATTTATACCCCAAATCTAGTCAGGTTGGATCGGTTGACACTATAACTAAAACTACATATTAGAACAATAATTTTACAGAGAATTTGTAAATAATATCCTTTTAAATTCTTATTGAAACACTTAATCATAATGTCTTTATAACATTTATTTGATAAGACACGATTTAAAAAACATATAATAAAAAATAAAAAATAATCCTAATAAATATAAACCAATGCGACAAAATAATTGTCTATAAGTTATTGGAACAACCTTTTATGGAACACTTTTTAATTAATCGGGACAATATTTTAAGGAACATTTTTTAATTATCTCAATATTTAATGTTTTCTAAAATTGTAAATATTAGGACAAATTTAGTATCCTTAAAAGTGAATTTTGTTGTAGTGATCAATAAGGAGAAATTTGTCATTTCACAATATTCAATTAATTATTTAACTATTACACTTAAATCTGAACCACAGATGTAAGTGATGACAATAACACGTCAAACCAAAGGGAGACAAAGTGCCATTAACCCATTATTCGAGAGAGAGAGGAGCAAATTGAAACCATATTTAGCTTGAAGCCACAAATAAAAAGGTGAGCTTCAAACAAGTCCATATGCATATCAAAGTGTCTTTAACTTACATGTTGAGAAGGACAACCACTTAAACCTAATTACACAAAACATAGAATAATAATTGTAAGAAAATAATTAAAAGTTAGGTTTTAAACTTTAAAAATCATCAAAACTAAGATCAAGACTCTCTTATGAACACAAGAACATGAATATATATATATATATATATATATAACACAAACTCACAGTAAAAAAAATAAAGAAAAAACTGACCTATATACAATTCATTTGTCCATGAATTTTCCTTCATTTCTTCCATTAGGGTTTGATCTCTGTATCATCCCATGGTATATTGAGATCGGCTGAAACCAACGTATCGATATCGCTCCAATTCCAGTAGTTGGCCATTTCCATTACATTATTGCTTGTGGTTGGAACCTGCCATGGCTGAAATATGGCGGCGTTGGTGGTGGTGGTAGCGGCAGCTGCGGCAGTGGTTGGATCCTCCCCGGTTTGGAGTTTTCCGGTGAAGTCATAAGCATTTGGAGATAGAAAAGAAGCCGATATCGGAAATGGGTTTGTCTCAAAGGAGCTCAAATTTGAGTGTGATGATTGTAGCCCTTGATCTTGAGATACTTCTAGGGTTGAATCCATGAAAAAGCCATTGTTGCAGATGAAGTTCCTTTCAAGGGTATTTTTGTCATTTTGGTATTGTAACGACGACGGCGGACCAATCACAGTTTGACACGTGTACTGATCACTGTGTTCCTGAAAAATATCCCGGCTCCGCCCCTGACTGTAACTACCAATACGAGAACTGTTGATCTTATTTTTGGCGGCGGCGGCGGTGGTTGCAGTGGTGGTGCCGCCAGTCGAGGGCTTGAGCCGCTTGTTCTTGCGGGCCCCACCGACCGGAACATTCCGTAGAGTGCCCCCTTTTGTCCAATGCCTCTTGCAAGCCCTACAGAAATGGCGAGGCTGTGATTTGTTGTAGTTGTTGTAATAACAGAACTTTGTGTTTGTTGATTCACACCTCGGACACTCCAAAACCTCTTGATGAAGATGACCCATGTCTCCAAAAATTACAATTTAATCCCCCCAAAATAAATAAAAATAAATAAAATAAAAACCCTTTTTGTGGAATTTGCAAGAAAAGAATCAAGAAACCCTTTGAAAGAATTTGAACATGAAGAGTGGGAGGAGGATCAAGTTCTTATGATAGAGGGAAACGAGGGTTTTTCGTGAAGATATAAGAGATTTGAGGACTGAAATGCAAAGAAATTTGTAGGAAGTTGATGGGAATTGAGCATGTCTGAGATACTCTCTCTCTAGATCTCCTTCTATCTATCCATCTCTTTATCCCTCTCTCTCTAGGAGATGTGAAGAAGGGTTATATTTCTTGAGATTATGTGGTCCTAAGAGAGAGGGTTTTTGATTGATATTTGTGGGGTGAAGTTGTGCTGTCAACTGTATAAATATATATTATATATATATACATGGGGCTTTGGTTTGCTTCAAGTATATATGATCCACTCTCTATAGTCTCTACCCCTCTCCACTAAATTATATATACATATTTGTAGAGAGAGAGAGAGGAGAGAGGAGAGAGAGAGTTTCTTCATGCTTAAGAGAGAGAAATAGAGGAAAAGAGAGAGGGTGAATATAGACCATTGAAGGTGCCTTTTGCATGTTAAAGGTGTAAAGAGGGACCAATGTCTTCATGCCAAAGTAATATATGAAGGTGATATATGGAAAAAGTTGAAGGCTATATTATTATATTCAATGTGTTGCATGGTAAAATCATAGCAAATAGTGTTAGTAAGAGGAGGAGGTGTTATTTTCCTTGTGATTTTTTTAGAGAGCGTTTCAAGAATTAAATCAGACCGATGTGGAGAAGTATTGCGTCCTTAAGATCGTCCGGTAAAATAATTAGTTGAGGTGCGCATAAATTGGTCCGGACACACCACACACCTTACCTTCAATAAATAAATTAATTAATTAAAATGATAGCAAGTTTTTTTTTTTCTTTAAATTAAATATTTTTTTTTGTACAAATTATTTTATTGATTTTAGAATGAATTTTTAACTAATAAAATATGAGTTTTAATTACAATCATAAAAAAACATATTCAAATTGAACCAATTTACATTTTTGTCCTTTTCTAAAAATTTCAGTATAGAGGCAATAAATTCGAAATTTGAAGAGTAAAACGTAATTTTGATGTTATGAAGTGAATATTTATACGATAAAATAAATATTTTTTTAAAAAAAAATATTTCAAATTTTATATAGTTAATTCTCTAATTGCACTTATAATCACATGATCTAAGGATCGAATAAATATAATTAAAAAAATAAAAATAATTACAATGTGACACGTAGATTGTGTCTTTATTTCATGTCAGATCATAACATGACACAGAACAAACCCGGCAGACACGGATGGTTAACCTTAGCATTATTTTTGGCCATCAAACAAGTCATTGATCACTAGACATGCTATGACCTATGTATTGTATAACCTATGCATATAATGCCATTTAGATTTTTTTTTTTTCAATGGTGGTATCATTCAAAATGTCACTAGATGCAAATACATATATCCAATCAAAATGACCACGTCCATATATATATATATATATATATATATATATATATATATATATATCATTTCTTGATAGTTACCCTTTCGAAAAATTAAATCATTACCCCCTTTAACATGTAACATTTGAGGCTTCCATTGGTTGTACAAACTGTTGGAATCATTCCTCTTCTAATATATATAGATATGTAGGCGTGAGTTTATATAATTAATCGAATGTGACTTGTGGCTTCCAGATTTATATGTTGATGTAATTTGTATCGTTTCATGCCGTTCACTGGTCTAGTACCTTTTGGACTGAGTCTATGTGACCTAAAATATTTAAACCAAGGTACGAGTACTAGTCCACATGATACTTTATATATCAGATAATCTTTTGTAATATTTAGGATGTGAAATCTCACAATATCCCCACCTCAAATACGCGACGTTCTCGTCGTGTTGGTTTAGCTCATGTTTAGTTGTGACATTATTTTAATAGCTGAACATCTATGATATTGGATACTGATTGTCTTATATTTGTATTAATTGGTGATGGCATCTAAATTTTAATTATTGTTGATTTTTTTTAATAAAACGGGTGTTGAATTTTGTATAAATAGAATAGATTATGTCAATTTCTTTAGGTTCAATTTTTTTAACAGCCTTGCTTTCAGACACGGTCGATTATACGTTGGTAAATATATATGGACCTAAGTCTAAGTTTATATATCTAATTGAATGTGACTTGTCAGTAATTTTATATTTATATGTTGATGTAATCAGTAGACGTATTCTAATTTTGTTGGAAAGATAAATCTATGCTTGATCTATTATGAGCTAAATCTAACTATCTAAAAATTGATAAATATTGTGATTATGTTCAGTTATAACTGATAAATCAATCAAATATAATGTTTGTCCAAATCTGAATCAGTAATATCAATTCTCTATATATGTATGGACCTAAGTGTAAGTTAATTTACACATCTAATTGAATGTGACTAGTCACTAATTTCATATTTACACGTTGATATCATCTGTAGATGTAGTCTGATTTTGCTAGAAAGAGAAATTTGAGCTTGATATGTTATAAACTAAATACGACTATCTGATGATTGATAAATATTGTGATTATGTTCAATTATAACTCTTGAAGTAATTGCATCTATACAATGTTGATTGTATAACTAATGAAAGTAATTAAATATATACAACATTTGATCCAAATCTAAATCGGTATTATATATATATTGTTGGTGTTTAAAAATGGTTAATACCTCGAGTTGATCCAGTTAGAATCCACGTAAATTTTTCTTGTTGAGATGGAGATGGTGTGTTTAGAGGATTAAGGTCAGAGATCGATAATCTTTTATCACTTCGTGGTCTAGAGTCACTTTCATACAATCTGAACTAGGGATCCTAGCTTGTACATGCATAAAGACCAGACTTGATGGTGCCCGGTGAAATCCCTCCAGCGTAAGAATAAGAGCTCGGGGGAGAAAGGCAAATTTATGCTTCAAGTTGGTGGTTGAGCATTACCTTGGGTATTGAATGCCTGAGTATTTATGGATGGAGAGCCCAATTAGAGTTGCAAGATTTAAGGCATGAGCTCAGTTAATTACCGTAATTCGACGTATGGCCAATGAGTTGGCGAGTGAAGAAGATTAGGTGTTTGGGCTTGGCCTTCAGGCCCGTCAAAGAGGATCCATGGGCAGGTCCAATGAGATTCTGGAGAACAGGTCCAACCCATGACAATGGTGGCACTGAGGTAAGTCGTTCTCCCTCCAGTATTGATCCCGGGGCAAAAAACTTCATTCGAGGTCATACAGGCATCGAGAGGGGCATGTCAAGTGGAGAATCCAAGCCGAGGGTTCTCGGAGAACGGAGCTCGGACACCTGAGCTCAGAATTGGCCTTCAAAGGCCTCCAAGAATGATGTACCTAGCAAGGGTAGCTTGGAGGACCCTGCTTGGTCGATGGGTCTCCCCTTTGACAATTATCGAGTAGAAAGTGCTTGAAGAACGAAGTTACGCTAGGGTTCCAAGGGTTTTCCCTTTGACAATTACAGAGCAGAGAGCGCTTGGATAACGGAGCTCAGTTAGAGTTCCAAAGGTCTTTCTCTGATCATTGCCAAGCAGGGGTTGTTCGAATGACAAAGCTCGGCCAAACCTCCAAAGGTCTTCCCCTTTGATCTTTGCTGAGCAGGGGTTGTTTAGAGGACAGTGGTAAACTAATTTGCCCTACTTCTTTGATGAGACGCTTTTCCAAGGTCGCGGTCATTCCACGTGTGACGCTCTAAGTGGTTTGAGAGGTCCTTCCATGTATGCTCAGTTATAACTGATGAATCAATCAAATATAGTGTTTGGTCTAGATCTGAATCAATATATCAATTCTCACCAGATATATAGACCTAAGTGTGAGTTTATATATCTAATTGAATGTGACTAGTCACTAATTTCATATTTACATGTTGATGTCATCAGTAGACGCAGTCTAATTCTGCTAAAAAGAGAAATTTAAACTAGATCTATTATAAACTAAATACGGCCATCTAATAATTGAAAAATATTGTGATTATGTTCAACTGTAAATGATGTAATTGAATCTATACAATTTTGATTGTGATTATGTTCAATTATAATTGATGAAGTAATTAAAGCTATACAATGTTTAATCTAAATCCGAATTGGTAATATATATATATATATATATATATATACATACTATTGGTGGTTTGTTTCTGGGTCACCTATATATATAAAAAGATAAAAATAGCCAACTTTAGAGGCGGCAATATAGCCATCAATATAATGATGATGATTCATGAAAAAAAAAATTAAAAAAAAAATGGTATTGAAAGTGGATGTGTCCTTTGTAATAGATTTGAATTTAGGAAGACAAATTGGGTGTCAACTTTCATTCAAATTTGTCTTCTTTGATTGTTGTTTTTTGGACTCAATTCATGGCCTTTGAGATCCTTGGAGGTTAAATTTCCTAATTTAATTTAATTTTATGGGTAATTTTTTTTTAATCAAGTTAAAAATAAATAAAACCAAATCTTATTGTAACTTAATTTTTTTTTTACACTTCATTTTTAATTCATGTTCTATGATTTTTTAGATTTAATCTATAGTCTATTTTTTAGTGTTTTAATTAATTGTAAATAGAAAATACTAATCACTCTTTTAGTAATTTTTGTTATAATCAACTAGTTTTTTAATTACAATTAATCATAAAACTATGCTATTGTAAAAATAATGTGAATTTAAGATTGTTATATTTAAAAAATAGTAATTTTAGTGAACAATCCACAAACTTATATTTTTTTTGTCTATGCAGTCTATATATTACAGTAATTTTTTTAAAAATTCGAAATTATTGTATTACATGAAAGTCACTATAATTTTTCCTTGTAAAAAATTGCAATTACTTTTAGATAGTATAGTAGCTTTAAACTTCTAACAAAATTATCAGAATTCTCAAAAAAATATTATACTGGGGATGGAATGAATAATGAGTTGTAAAATTTTATTGAGTGTGAAAAAAAAATACTAAAATATATATGTGTGTGTAAATATATAAAAACAAAGTTGGTCGGTTAAGAAGTTAGGTAAAGTCACTTTCAAGGATGTCTTCCTCAATTTTAATTTTTTTTCTTATTTTTTTATCATTATTACATTAAAAAAATCAAAGAGAATATTTGTCGGACAACTAATTAATTAGAATAAATTAAGATGAGTTTTAATTTATAATAATCTAAAGTACAATCCAAAAGAGTCTCATCTGGCAGGCTTAGACTATTAACCATCATCCTCATTCCATGCTAATACTCTAATTCATGATTTTACTTTTAAATTCCAATTTAAAAATTATATATATATATATATTACAAATAAATATATCACATTCATTTTCTTAACAAAGATAACATATTGTATAATAGAATATCCCAAAAATAATTTTTGTATAACATAAATATCGATATATATATATATATATAGGTGTACCCACTTCAAATTATTAATTGATGTCTTGTGTAAGTTGTCACATATTGATTATTGAAAAATATGCACAATCCTTCATAAATATTGAGAATAGCTTTTGAAGACAACCCTCCGTGAACACTCAACTATTCTGAATGTGAACACTCAACTATTATGAATAAGAAGTAGGTTAATGGCTATAACATAAAACAAAGCCACATGCCTATGCCGCCTACTGGCTTTGCTATCTTTTTAGAGTAAAGTTAACTCGAAATCAAATTAACAAGTCCGAACAGAGCTTAATCCTCGTGGTGGTTGTGCTCTTTTCAATATTTTTCATCTATTGCCTATATAAGAGCAAATATTTTTCAGCATATATCATTTTAGAAAAAAATTAACTCAAAATTAGATTAACAAATCCAAACAGAGTCTATTTCTTATTTCTTATGATTGTTGACTCAAAAGCACAAGGATTAGACTAATCCTTGTGGGCCAAGGGCTTTGCTATCTTTTTAAGAGTAAAGTTAACTTGAAATTAGATTAACAAGCTAAACATAGTCTAATCCTCAAGGTTGTTGAGTTCTCTTCAATGTCTTCCCTTTCTTTTTCTACTGCCTATATAAGAGAAACATTCTTCCTCATATATCATTTTAGAGAAAAGTTAACCCAAAATTAGATTAACAAATTCAAACAGAGTCTAATTCGTGTGATTGTTGAGGTCTCTTCAATATCTTTCAGGGGGGTTTCTTCATATATAGGAAAGGACATTCTTCAACACATAGTCATCCAAATATAGGTCATTTGTATCCATGAATTCCATTCGAGTCATTGTTCTTGAGAGAGAGTTTATGTAATATCTGTGTTCGTTGTACTCTTGGCTTTTCTTTAGTGTTAGTACGTGGAGTTGTGTCCAAAGAGACAAAAACTCAATCAAACTGTCAATACCACAACATGGGATAAAACCAACTTTAAGGAGATATCCTAATACAATAAACTTGATCAACCTATTATGATATTTGATTTTTATTTTTTATTTTGTTTTATTTTTTTGTAAATGTAGTAAATGGTTTTCAACAAGTTTTTTTGTTCATTTTTTTAAATTCATCGTAGTTTGCTAATTTGGAATATTTCAATAACCAGATATAAGACCCAATGCGGCTCACTAGCCTATGGCCTAGTAACTTTTAGATTGAATCCACATGTCCCAAAATGCTTAAACCAAAGTACTACTTGTAATCTATATGGTACTTTCAGACAATCTTTTGGTACTTTCATATAATATTTTTTAATACTTTTGATGTGAAATCTCACAATATCCCCTATTTAAAAATGTGATGTTTTCGTTGTGTTGACCCAGTTTGTCCCATTGATTGGTGGTGCAGATCAACCCATAGGTGAGCCTGTACCCCTCATCGGAGCATCTACTCCTCTATCAACACCATATAGTATCGTTTTCATATCAAATTGCCTTTGATACCATTTGTAATGCCTATGCTGCCACTGAACTAGTAACTTTTGAACTAAATCCACGTGAATTCGGTCCAAAAATTACTAGGCCATGGGCCACGTGGGGCGTTATATACACCAACGTTGTATTTATTCTTCCATATAAATAATAATTTATTTACTATAGTTAATTATTTATTTTTTCGAATCACAATTTTTCAACAAATTATATTTTTGTACCCTTTAAATTTTATATTTATATTTAACTTGCCATTTTTTATTATTTACTATATTTTTATATTTATAAAATAAGAAAATCAATATTAAATACATAATGCATAGTATATATAATATTAAATATTAGCATTAACATTGAACTAATTTATGTGTAAAATTAGCCTATAATTAAATCAATGATGCAAAAACCAAATGTTGAAGATCCCACTAAATAATCAAACCACGTGGTTGGTAATATTTTTATGCATTTAAAAATTAATTAATTAAAAGAAAGGAATGATTAAAGGATGGCCGCCTCACGTGCAAGTATTTGGCGGACCACATTCATGATTGATAGTTCCAACTTGTGGTAGTTGGACTCAGTCTTAAAGATAGGTTAAATTTCTTTTATTTAAACTAAATTAAATTAAAAAAAAAAATTGACCACCCAAATATATAAATCTCTTATTTTATTTTTAATTTAAAAAAAAAATCTCATATACAATTGTAACTTAGTTTAGTCTTATGCATTAAAAAAAGACAGAAAATCCAATACAAACAATGTAATCTCACAGTTACATTTTCTACTTGTGGGTAAAATATTTGTTAGATGTAACAAATATTACACAAGTATATATAACATAGTTAGATGTAATTTGTAACCTGTAACTAATATTATACAGGTACATGTAACTAATACTACAAAGACGTAAGTATATGCGGGACTAATACGCAAACAAAAATCAATTTAAGGAATTAAATCAAAACTTAAGTTTTAAATGAAACTAATAACATATTACACCCGTTATTTGGGATTAATCAACAATTATGCCTATATTTTAATGTACAAAATATCACTTTATACTCACGATATATAATTATACTATATAAGTCCATTGACTTGATTTCTTGAATAGAATAATCTCATTTTTAAAATTTTCGAATTTTGCATGATAAAAATGCCCACCACTGATTTACGAGATTGACATATGATTAAGATTTTCTTATTGAATTAAATTCAAATAAACCAGTTACTATAGATAAAAATAACGAAAATATTCTCGAAATAATTGTTCCCCAAAAAAAAACATCTACCATAATTAATTAAACTTAAAAGTCTTGTAAATAATCATGAAATAAATCAATTTTGTTTTGTTCGTTTACATGATTAAATTATGCAATCATGATTATCTATTTTGAAGTTTCAAAATGACATATCAATCATATTTTTTTGCATAAAAAAAACATAATCCTTATCGAATTCAACACGTTAAGTTATTTATAAAATGTGAAATTAATCCTTCACGGTTGTGTTCAATTCAATAATATGTGTAGAATTCAACATGATCAGATAATTATAAATTGATTACTAGGATTGGAAACTTTTGTTGAATTTTATATACAAAATTTTACTACATTGATTCAACATGGTCATTTTATTAGAAAATTTTGTTATCATTTAATAACGTGACATACTCTAAATACTGGTTAAATATATAGTAAAAATATATTTTGTAAAAAATTGATGGTTTCCAATTATAATTCTTATATTAAAATTATAATTTATTAGTGATCATATTTATATTATTTTGAATAACTGTTTGTGCTGAATTCAAAATGTGTATCGTTTTGACTTTTACTGTATTGAATTCAATATTGTTGTGATCGACAACTTAAAAAGCTCTAATGTGTTTAATTCAACATGGACATCCAAAATATGTGATTAGGATATCATTTTAAACCTCTAAAAGATGATATCATTTATGTGTAGTTTGTTGGTGAAAAGAACAAAAAGAAATCAATTAATTGCTTGTTTTTTCAAAGGACACTTCACTTTATTTAATTATCGTAATGGTTCTCAAATTTCAGAATGTTTGTTTGTGAAAATTTTGGACGGTCAAAATAGAATATAACGGTTGTTTATAACGGCAAACTATCTACATTTGTCAAATGGTTCTTATTTTTCATAGCCAAAACATTAGGGTCATTTAATATTTTTTATACCAAAACAGGGTCGCTCGATAAACGCTACAATTAAAAATCCATTTAGGATGGATAATTACTAATGGCACTCCCCCCAAAAAAATAATTGTTGTACTTCAAATTGGAATACAAATGGACTTTTGAGAGTGGCAATAGTATGAGAAAGTTTCAAAGGATGAATATTATTTCCCCTAGAAGTCCAAGATACAATATTTTACCTAAACATTATTGAGAGGGAAAATTATATTTTTGGTCCTAAAATATGGGATGCATGTTTATATAGGTACTGAATTTTTTTAAATTTCACATTTGGTCCCTTAAATTTCATATTTATTTCATTCTCATAACATTGAACAGTTCGTTAATGATTTTAAATAGAAAATAGATTGTGTTTAACACTTGACCTCCTAATGGAGTTTTTCTTATTATTTTATCACTTCACTAAATTTAAGATGTTTTTCCTCCACAACTATTCAGGCTTCTCTAGACATTCTCGATTTGTATTAAAAAGAGAAAAAATCATCAAACTAGAGAAAAAAAATCTAAAACATTAGTTCTGAGTAAAATAATAATTTGTGTGTGTGTGTGTTTTAGCATTTAGATTGTTTTTATACAAAAAGGAACACTTAACTTTTTATGGTGAAAATTTCCTTAACAAAAAAATAAAAATCTATTCACGGACTTAAAATGCTTAAATTTTAAACGCTAAAAGTATATAAAATCTGTTTGATAAACAAACTTTTAAATACTAAACTTTCGATTCGGCGTATTCATCAAGACAACTAAATAACCCAAATTTGACTAAAATTTTTAAACAAATTTTAAGAATAATTTATTTGATTAAGTGATCTTAATTATAGTTATCAAATAAATTTTAAAAAAAAAAAAAAAAAAAATTTAATTTATTCAATTTTCAGCACTTAATTGAGTTATCAAACACTACCTAAAAATATTAAAAATATATATAAAAACAAATTATTCAAAGGAGAATACACTAATTTTTCCAATTCCATTTCCACAACCCTTAAATATATAAATATATTAAAAATAAAAATAAAAAAAAGGTTTAGTGAAGTTTGTGGCTTTCAAATGAGCCAATATGAACCAACATAGTATAACTCAAGTGGTAAGGCACACTTGAATTAAAACAGTTAAGAGACTTTTGTAAAATCTGAAATTCAAGCTAACGAAAAATCACTTATTGGGAGGGACGGTTACACATCCTGAATGAGATTAATCTCACATCCTGTACAGATGCAGGAACACTCGTGGATATACCAAAAAAAAAAATTAAGCCAATACGAAATGACACTTTGTGACGTATGACATTGGTCATAATAGCCCTTGATAGGATATTCCTACACATGGTAATGCTATTGGAGCAGGGCTAAGCAATAAACCCTACTACCTCTCTCCAAACTATCCATTGTGAAGGTTCTGTTTGGATAAGAGAATAGGGGAGTGAAAAAACGAAGAAAACAATTTTACTTTGACACTTTGTATCACCTAAAAGTTTGACCAAAATTTCACCTCGGTCCCCGAGGTTTCAATTGGAACATAAAACACCTTAAAGTTTCTTAATCATCCCGCTATAATCCAAATCATTATCCCATTGTTCTATGGAAAAATAATCATTTGTCATATATTTGACTCTTATTAAAGGATTTTATAGACATTTTCAGTCTTTTTCTTGCTCCCCTCCCCAAATTCTCATCGCAAAAGAATATGATGAAAATACACTTAAAATCCTCTTAAATATACTTGGCAAGTGACAATTTGTGACCCATACTTGTAATTAGGTTGTAAGAAAAACCTTAAAAAACGAAAAAATCAAACCGAACCAAACCGCACGGTTTTAGATATAAAATGTTCAAACGGTTCAATCCAATTCTAAATGAGAAACAATTTTTTGCGATTTTAAAATACTTTAGTTCAATTCAAACTGAACTGATTCTTTTATTTTTTTTATTTTTTATTTTTTGGCCTCTCTAAACTTAACATGCCCAAATGTGCAAGCCAAACCACAACCTCATTCATTCTTAATTATTTGGTCATTCCACAAACCGACTTTCCCAACCTTCACTTCACGGCTTTACAATCCCCACTATTCCCTAAAATGTCTATTTTAATATATATATATATATAACAAAGAAAAAATGACCCAACTAGTAAACCGAACCAAAACCAATTTCGGTTGGTTCGGTCCGGTTTTCTTAAAATTATACACAGAATTGAACCATTTGCTTCATTTGTGTTCGATTCGGTTTTCCATTGGTACAAATGGCACCAAAACCGAACCGAACCAGTTACACCCTTGTACTGTAGCTAATGGACTTTGACCGAAAAGAGATCATTACGAAACTTCAAGGTGTCGTGTTCAAATTGAAACTAGGACCAAAGTGAAATAACGGTCAAACTTCAAGGGCACAAAATGTCAAATTCCCATGAGTGCAAGAACTAAAAAGAGAATAAAGTGACCCCTTCAATCAAACAAGGGAAAGGAAATCCTTCCCCTTATCTACAACCAAACAAGGGGGGCTGGAATTTCCCTCCCCCTCGTCTTCAACCAAGGGGATGCTTTTTGTGTGATAGTTAGGCATCAAATGCAAGTAATCAACCAAAATTATGGCAATCCAAAAGCAGTAAGTATTAGTAGAGAAGTAAGAAGTGTGTTCATAGCATACAACATTAGATTCTCTCACTTATAGAATCAAAATACAAGGGGAAGAGGGTGGTGGGGGGCTTAGTTGAGTAATTCTAGAGCCACATACATGGTAATTGGAATGGTATAATTACCGGTATGCTGAATAAAAGATGCCGAAAGCCTAAAATTTGAAGTCCTTTTTCTTCGCTTTGCCTTCTTTTTCCTGCATCTTTCGTTTCCTCTTCTTCGCATTCTGCAAAAAATATTAAATACCGTCATTATAACATTTTCCAGGTTTCATTTCAAGTCCTCATGACAGGGAAACAAGGGGTTTTTTGTGAAGAAATGAGAGATTTGAGGGACTAAAATGCAAAGAATTTTTGCAGGAAAATGAGACAAAAAACATACCTCGGCAACCATGTCACTGAAGTCCTCACGCTGACTTCGCATCTTCTCTTCCTCCCTGGCTTCTTCGTACCTATGAAACAAAAATAAATAAATAAATAAATAAAATACAAATATATATATATATATATATTTGGACAATTAGTTAATGATAAGGTATAGAAAAGGGTTAGTGAAAATAAATAATAAATAAAATGTAAATATTTGAACAATTAATGATTAGGTATATATAGGGTTTGGCACTTACTTGGCAGGTAAAACATTGTCCATGAGCTCCAACTCTTCTGGTGCCAATGTGACATCAACTCTATCAGATTTCTGACCTCTAAGCAGGTCAACCTGATATATAAAATTATGTAACAAAAATTAAAATGCATAATTTAGGCTCTCAATGTGAGAGAGAGAGAGAGAGAGAGAGAGAAATTAGCCACTCGGTGAGAGAGAGAGAGAGGCTCCCGCCTTGTCTTGGCGTGTAAACATTGGTAAGTACTCACCCTTTTGGCGGCTGCTGCCTTGTCTTGTGTACCAGTGCCTATCACATACCTGTATGCAGGAAAATCGTAGATGAAATAAATTCACAATAAAAAAATTATAATAATGATAAACAAAAAGAACCGAAATTATAAAATAAGATTTGATAAAATAGCATACGTATGAGTGGTTCCGAGTAAGGTCCCTGGAGCTACCCTCTCTTCTTTCTCTTCAAGTACCTTCACATGGGAAAAAAAGGAGTGAAATTCGGGAAGAATAGGAGTAAAACCTAGCTGGGAATAGGAAAAAGCATTTAATGCGCTCACTTGATATAGAGGCTTCTCGGGCTCCTTCCTTTGCTGTTTGCGAAGGTCAATTACATCAGGAGTCTCGACGCCAGTAGGAGTGCTGAATGAATGAAATGCATTAGATATTAGAATTTAAATTTTAGCATCAATCAAATTAAGCGTGTTTGTAACAAAATGACACTACCACTTAAAATTTTAAAGTGTCACTTGAAAATACTTCGAATTTTTTTTTTGAAGTGATGCATAACTCATTTTTTAAGCACTTATCACTTAAACCTAGCACAATTGTCATTTAATATCATTACAATAAAAAATAAAATCAGGGGAAAAAAATAAGTTGTATACACACATACCGAAGGAGAGAATTGTAAAGGGAGAATTTTTTTTGAGGTTAGAAGTACTAAAAAACCAAGCACTTAATACATTCAGCACTTTCCATTTAAATACAACAAATTTTCACCACTTAATTTTCAGTTTTATCAAATAGGCCACAATAATTCCAAAAATCTTCATAATACTTGAACCTTAGGCAAACTACCTCTCCTCTCGGGATTGACTAAATTTATGTTTTTTTTCCAATTTGCTTTGTCAAGAGACATCTGTTTTAAAGACAAGATGTAATCATGCGCCTTTAACCTTCAACCCACTTCAGTTAATGTATGCCTACTAAACATATCAACAAAACTAAGAACACTATTCACAGATCACAAGTTCGGTCATTTATAGTTCGATAAACTCATTGACATGTTTACTAAATATTTCATGAAGCATCAAGGGAAGTTTCATCATTTTATAAAAAGGTCATGCTGCATACCTTGAAAGGCTATCTACAGACTGAATTCCTGCTTCCATTTCATCTTCCTCAAGTTGTTCTTCCACTTCTTCTTCCTCTTCCTCCTCTTCTTCCTCCTCCTCCTCCTCCAAATCACCCCAATGCTTAGTCTTATCAACTGGCTCCTCCTAAAAAGTTAATCAGACACAATATAGCAAGTAAGAAACTGAATCATAACATACTGTACATTTTCCAGATTTGACATATCATACATTATCAAAGATTCAAGAGAGCAATAGAGCTTGTCATTTGAGTGGAAATGTGGAATAGCGAGGAATTGAGTATATGATGGGCATGATTGTACCAAGTTTCTTAATTATTTTGATTATTTAACCATAAAATATGATGGGCATGATTGTCCTTTCACATAGTAGATCTCCAGCAGGGGGTATGTCCATTCTTCAATAACAGAATGGGTACAATCATATTAAGGATGTCCATAATATTTATAAACAATATAAACCACATAAACCAAAAGGGAGATGAGGTACCTCATAGTTGGGTTGATCTTGTTGGTATTCACCAAAAACATCTCCATACAAGGGACGCCCAGTCTAATGCAAAATAAGTGAGAAGTTAATTGAAAAGCAAAGTAGGGAGAAAAGGATAAAAGCAGCAGTACCACAAAAACAAAAACAAAATATATATATTTTAAAATATATAAAAAATAAATAAGAAATGAAGCAAAAATAGACAGACGTGAAGGAGGAAGAACCTACTTCATCAACAGGCGGTTTTCCCCAGCCTCCGGGATGATACCCAAATTTAGCTCCAGGCGGAATAGGAGCATTCAATCCCGGAATTTTCAAATGTGGATACGAAGGTGGAGGACCATACCTCTGCCATTAAATATTGTGAATTGAGATTAAAAAAGCCAGCTAACAAGTCTATATTTGCTTTGAAAAAGAAAGAAAAGGGGCAATCTAAAAGGAACTGCAATGATAAAAATCAAGTAAACAATACTATATGCTCTCATCCAACCTGCATGTTAATAAGCCAAGGGGGAGGAGCACCATCTGGCATACCAAGAGCCTCTTTGAGTTCCTGGGATAACGTTCCTGGTTTCATCTCACGTAGCTTCACCTGTAGAGCACAATAAAATAGCATTTAACCAGGTAAATTCTCAAAACATACCTTCAAACTACAAATAAATGCATTGTTTTAGGGCTTCACTAATTCATGCAAAGCTGAGGAAAATATTAGCTCCTCGCATTGTGTCTATGAGATGGGAGTTGGGAAGAAACACTAGTGTAGCATTTCGTTAAGATCCATCAAATCAAGCGAGAATGATTTTGTTGCAATTTGCTTTCAATATTTCAGATTTGAAACACCAAACACTAGCATTTCTGTAACTCAGCACATCAAGAGTACTTCAATTAATTCAAATTGCACTATGAAGCGAGAGTGAATTTTGCTGCAATTTGCATTCAACATTTTAGATTTGAAACACCAAACAAAAGCATTTCTTTAACTCAGCAAATCAAAGTACTTCAATCAAGTCAAACTGCATGAAAAGAGAGAAACTACGTTACATTATGACAAAAAACAAGTGAAGACTATATGTCGACAATTAGCCAACAATAATTTAATACGGATTTAGCCCGACAGTTATGTACTCACTAAATGAATACGTTCAGTGTTAGTTGACTGAACAGGTCACATTCCGATAGAGGTTGAGGGAAGGGGAGAAGGGGATTAAAAAAATAATAATGTACCTCAAACTCCTTTCCTTCATGATACAGATCACCATGTGTAGTCAGCTTCGGTTTAGTTTGGTACTTGAAAAATGCATCATGAAGAACCTAGAAATAAGAAACAAAAAATAAAAAGAAGGGAATCAAAAATAAAGAGAAAAATGAATAAAACATAAAATTTCACCACAAGAACAAATATAACCAACCCCTAATGTGATTTAGAGAGAATTTATTAAGAAACCTGGTAATCAATATCCATTTTCCCCATTTTCGGCTGCATCCTCTCACGCTGCTTTTGTTTCAGCTTCTTGCTGTCCTCCTTTTCAATGTAAGCCTGCACAGAGATATTACAAAACAATGTAATGTTTAGAACACCCAGTCAGAATGCCTCTAATAAGCACGTGACGGAGAAAGAGCAGGAGACAGTATTATGAAGCACAAAAAATTGAAGACCGCATAGATGAAGACGTATTATTTTTGTAATCACTGAACGTTATGCAAATGGGCATAAATATAATTTTTGATAGGTGAAAGTACAGATAATATCGTTGAAGGGACCAATAGTAAGTCTCTAAAACAACCAAAGAAGCATATCAAGCATCAAACTGAGCCACCCCCTCCAAAAAAAGGAAGTAAAAAAGGAAAAGAATGATACATAAATATAGCTAGAATGCAAGTGCCGTAGAACACACACACACACACAACACTAGGGCAAAATTAACAAAACACTAAGCACCAGTTCAAAAAGTATTAATAGAATAAACCAATGAAGAGCTCAAATGCATGTGCCAGAAAATTCCACCCAAACCTATAAAACACTAAGCACCAGTTCAAAAGTATTAATAATATCTATACATACACAAACATACATTTGAGTAGTTCAGCGATCAATTCAATCTTTTTTAAACAAAAAGCTATAATCATCCAAAATAACAGGTACAATTACAATCTGCAATGTTTTGCAATGTCCAAAACCAAGGGCTAACTATAATAAAAATAGAAAGGTAATCCAAGGAAAAAGAAGTTTAGTTTACACTAGAATGCATGCACGTTGTGGAAAGGGTGAAGAAGACAAGACTACAGAATATGTAAAGCTTTACCATGTAGCTATGGAAAAATAGTGCTTACTTGTCTAATTTTCTCAATCCCCGTGGCAGCAATAAAATCAGGAAGTTGAAAGGGTTGTTTCTCAATACCACGCTTCCCCTGCAGGATAAATTTCAAAAATGATGAGGCACAAGGAAACAAACAAAGAATGCTAAACAAACTCTCCACTCAAATTCAGAGCAGTTAAAGTATAGTGTATATATTTAATTAGCCAACCATATATAGTACTGCTAATAAAATATCCGAAATCATGCAGGAAGGCCATAAAGGCCAACAAATTAACCGTCCAGTAACACAAACGGTACCACATAAAGGTATAGATCCCAACCACACTAGTAAAGAATTAAAAAAAAAAAAAAAGGAAACTATGCAAGGTCCCCCTTGCCAAACACCTACATGTCCAGGCTCCACGATTGTCACAGCCGCACCCCTGCAAGAACCACATATATACATATAAGACAACCTCATTGACTTCATCCTGCATCACTCTCTTCCTCACACCCCAATTTGAGTATGCCCGTCATTTACATTATTCGAGTGTTTAAAAGTATGATTATTAAGAATGCATTTGTATTCATTTACTAAAAAGAATGCATTTGTATATTAGCCCATAGTACCTATTTTAGATCCAGTAACTGACCTGCAAAAATTTTCTTTTCTGAGACCAGTGTCTTGGCACAGGAACAGTATTTCGATATGACTTCAAATATACGAGTAGCTTAGGATCAGCTGAAGTGGCATCCCAAATCTGAAAAATAGAGATAAACCAGGTTAATTAATGGCTCGTGATGACGGTAGGAAAGCAACGAGTTTATACTATCAACAGTAAGACCAATGAGTATGAATTAAAGCCAACTAACTTGGCCCCCCAAAAAAGCCAAAAATACTAGCATATTATTAATGAAGCATGCGCTTGCAAATTTATAGATGGTCATACCACAGGCAAAGAGTAACACAAAAAAGATCTACATAAAATTGAAAAACCAAAGATACTGGATTAAAACTAATTAATCATCCTCATACATTTTCACTTTTTTAATGTAATTTTTATTAAGATGATTTTTTCCCAAAAAAAAAAATTAATAATAATAAAATTAATAAATAGATCGAATCTTAGACCAACCATCACATTTCACAGACAATTCTGAATTAGCGAGAAAAACCAATATCACAATCCTTAACAAAAAAGTCATCAACAAGTAACAACTCTGAACTTCTAAAGGAAAATATGAAGGGTACTTCTCAAGGCACCCTACGGGGAAAAAGAAAGGAAAAAACAGGCATTCTTCACAGCAAACCAAGCATCAACAATTGTATTACAGTCCAAAGGAAGGAATACAGTTAGATGGAGAGAGTTTTCTCCAAAAGAAAAACTCAAGCCCAACTTTAGATAGTCTTGTAGAGACCAATCATGTAAATGTAAAATTTCCAGTAACGAACTATCAATGTTCACATCAGTTTAAAAAGTGCAAGTGGCTAGATAATACGAAAAGAGAGGGAGGCAAAACAGTACCACATCAAAATAAAAGTTACAGGCGGTGAAGTGCGAGCAACCAAAAAAAAACATAGTGCAAAAAAAAAAAATTCAGGCATTTTACTTGAGGCTCATAGCTTGAGCAGATTTTAATGTGAAAACTTAATGAGTTTCATTTTACAACATCCATCCTTACCTCAACTACGTCAGGCTTTGAGCAAATCTGCTTCAATTCAGCAATCTTCATTCGACGCTGAAGCTGAAAAACAATGCAATGTTTTCAGTAATAACCAACAAGAATTTACATCTACTATGAAAAAAATAATAATGAGCTGCAAAGCAAGACCTTTTTCTTTTTATTAGAGATCCCTTTCTCCTTTTGCTGATCATCCTGTTCTTCCTCATCTGAATCGGAGTCAGCTTTCTTTTTTGTAGCTGAATCAGGGACAGCCTCATCCTTTTTATCTTTCTCCTGCATAAATTTGGACAAAGGAAAGCAGGTACAAGGTGAGAAATATATTTAAAAAGAAAAACAACCAAGAAAATAGCATTTGGGGAAAAAGTCAGAGAAACTGTAATGTTACATTTTTACCTCAGGGCCAGTAATTTCAGTGAAACTAAATTTTTCGAAGACTTTCCTGAATTCCTCATCCAAAGAACCATCGAGTTCTGCCTTCTCTGGGACATACTCCACCTCAACCTGCTCCAAAACCTATCAATTGCAATAATAAACAACATGATCAGATCAAGCAACAACTTTCCAGATCACTATGAAGCATCATAACTACTTCCACAACTGCACACAGTTTCATCCTTGCAGCAAACTAATTCCATGGTGCAAACATCAAGCACTATATTGGCCGGCTTTCATAAAGTGAACTCAAGGCATCACTTTCAACTTGTGTATGACACAGGTATTCGAAAAAATATAAACCAGTGCACGTGAAGATTGTTCCATCCCATGGTAAATAAATGAAAAAAAACAACTATCATGTGTTTTGTGGGTACTATACAACAATAAACTAAGATCACAACTTCATTTTGCCTCGTAATGAAAAGGTAAAGGACTGGAACATGGAAAACTCAAAATAAATAAAAGAAAATGAACCACGTGTCTTTCTTATCTTTCCTCTAGTTACCTCAATGCTGTAGCTTGGGTATAGCCGTGTAGGCAATCGCCTCAATTCAAATCAGTAATTTGGTACCAGATGTCTCACTAAACAGAGGTAAAAGTTGTTGTCGATGAGTTATCTTTCAGTTCAAACAAGTGAATTAAGTAAGGATTCTTTCGAGTTCCCTCACAGCATATAAAATTATGAAAAAGTTGAAATCCAATTAAACAACTGGGGACAAGAGAAATAGCGAGAGACTCCAAAATCTAAAATACAGTTAAACATGACACCGAAGAATATCACATGACCTAAGGCAACAGATGATAATAACTAAACAAAAAAATTATAATGACTATTATAATACCAAAAATTAATGCCAAGAACGAGTGAATTCCAGAAGAGGAAAAAAGGTACCCTTGTTTCAAACTCAATTAACTTATTCTGCCTTAATGAGAATTCACTACTCCCTGAACAACCAGACCAAAATAGCTGATGAAAATAACTAGTTGGATCTAAATAATCCACAAGATCAAGTAAATCCTACAACTAGAAATCAACCGAGCCAGGATAACCTCTTTTTTTTTTTGTGCAAACATTTTCTTTTGGTGCAAATGCCAGGATAACCTCTAATCACGTCTAATGTCTAACTCAACAAACCCATGTTTAATTTCATCAGTATGCCTACCTACAATATGTAAATTCATTCTTATAAGTAAACACTTCTCCAAAAATGCATACATAACAAAAAGAACTGAAATGAGTATTAAAATCAACCGAAAATGTTCATCATAACCCTAGAGTAATACAAACAAGTATAATCCAAAAGCCATCGTCCCAAATTCTATGTCCAAACTCTTTATACTCCTACTCTCTCAGAAAATTGCCATAACGTTAAATCCTCAGTTCCCAACGTGCCATAGCAATATTGCAAACATACAGTATCGTCGCACAACACAACCTAATTCAATGGATCTGAACAAAACCTTCCGTCTAGAAAGCAAAATATCGAAAAATAAACCACGTCCAGATAAAAAAAAGCAAATTAGCCGACAACTACCTTTTGGGGATCGGAGTTCTCCTTCGCATTATCGCTCCCGCCGTTCCCATCCTCCGCAGCGGTGTCGCTTTCGTCGGCGGCATTCTGCGCCTTATTCTTCTTCTGCTTCCGCCGCCTCCGGCGACGCTCCGTCTCGCGGGACTTCTTGGCGGCGGGTGTGGTGGTGCTAGGGTTTTGAGCCCTGACGTCGCCGTTGGGGAGCGACGGAGTCTCCATGACGCCGTTCGCTAATTCCGCCGGCATGTTGAGCTTCCGATCGAATGAATAATCGACTGATGAGAAATTTAACTTCAGATTTGATGAAAATGGGGAGAGAGCGAGAGGCTGAAGAGAGAGAGAGAGAGAGAGAGAGATTTGGGAGCCACTACAGTAGATTGATCATATATATCCATTTAGTCCATTAATTAATCATCTTATTGGATTAAGGAATCTCCATTGGCACCAGTTAAATTTCTATTTGCACTCCCACCCCCAATATTTCACTATTTTATTTTGGAGAAATTATACCTTTGATAAATAAACACTTTACTTGATGTACTACCATGCCAAAAGCTAAATTGCCTATTACTTCAATAAAAATTGTCCCCCTCTCATTTTCAGTTAAATGCGACGGATTCGCTAGTATGCCCCTATTGGCGCAACAAAATCATGTTGATCTCACAATCTTTACACTGAAGATACTTGGGGCTCAAACACGTGAAAGAGAACAAAGATTTTTGAAGATCTATTGAAGATTAAAGCTAGGTTCGAAGGATTTCTGAAGATCGAATGCTTCAATCGGCAAGTCAAAGACAAGAAAGAGTATTTGGCACTAAACATGGTTGATTTTTGGGTTAGTGCATCGATCTACTTATTCCGAATGATTTATATGTTTTGATTTTTGTTTTTGTTTTTGTTTTTGTTTTTATATATTTTTTTAGTCCAATTCTGATCTGGACCATTTGTAGAAGAAAACCTAACCCAATGAAACCGTCAAATTTGCAGATGGTTCGAGAGACTTCAGGAAAGGCTATAGTATCTTTCCTTGTGATCTCTAGATCTGTATAGAGTATTATTTGGATTGAAATACATAGGATAATTTAGAAGAACGTTCGATGGAGGGATCAAATCAATCTTGATAATCCGCTCACAAGGCCATGGCTTGTATCGTGGGATGTCTTCATTTGCTCCAAATTATCATAGAGTTTAGGGATTAACATACTTCTACGTTCTTATGTGTGGTGCAAGTGTTTGAATATCATCAATGTACAAACTCATAGTGTCAAGACCCGACCAGGACACCCATCATCGTGGGGCCGACGTGATGACAACATGACATCACCTAACCGACTAACCAACCATAATTCGACAATATACAAACTATTCATCTCTACAACATATACAAAAATTTAATATGATAGAAAATACACCGTCCCAAATAAGAACACCCAAACAAACCCCATAAACTTCTCTTAGATTCACCTCTGACACCCCGCCTCATTATATTTCCTCTCAATTGACTTCAACGCACGACCCGCATAACTCTATCTAGCGCCAGTAGAGGACAGACCAACTCCTAGTTATTTCACCCGCGAGTGTACTGCCTTCTTAGTAAAAACCATTTTAACATAATAATAATACATTCTAAATAATACACATTCAAATGGATCAAGCGTAAATATATAAACACCACACAGTTAGTAAAATCTCCAGTATATAAGCAGTGAAAGTAAAACAGTATAAATAAGTTCCATTCAAATCCATCCAGTATCAAATAAGACCAATCACCCTAATCAATAATAAATCACTCAATATATATAAAACACCACAACTCAAACACACATCTCAATCCCATACCCACCGGTTAAGCCATAGTGATCGTTTTAACCTCACGATCGGGAGTTGTAACGGTACCGTAACCATCCGTAGGATATGCCTTCCTAGCGGACCTAACTGCGCAGATCACCGCCTACCGGATGTCTCCGGAGGCCATAATATAAATCACCACATTATATCGATCACCAAATATAAATCACCACCTGCCGGACCACCCTCCGGACAGGATATAATATAAATCACCCCCTGCCGGACCACCCTCCGGACAGAACATAAACTATGGCATAGTCAACTCAATAATATCATCATCAAATTACAAAATAATATCCATCTGCCGGATCACCCTCTGGACAGACCATAATATAAAATCACCACCTCACCAATACCGTCAAAACACCATCGTCCACCTCTTTTTCTCAAAACCAACTTTTAAACCTGAAAATCATATTTTTTACCTTTGTTTGAAAACCGTCTAATTTCAACGAAACCATTTTACCCCTTTACTTTATTTCGAAAAAACTAAAAATTATCCACTCTCTTTTAAAGCCACCAAAACCAACGAAAATAATTTTTCAACTTCCTTTTAACACCACCATAGTTTAACAAAAATTCATTTCCTCAACTTACCCAAAACCTGCTTAATCCATACAATTTATAAAATCATACAATCCAAGTAAAACCATTTTACACACACATTTTTATATATATAAAATATAATTTGGCAAGAAGACAGTACACTCACCTCGATATCCGCTTTCGTAAACTTTAACCGACTATCCCCTATCCGAACTCCGGTGCCTGCGAACCTGACGGTGATAGGGCCTAAATTAATATTTTTGTATAAAATAAACTAATCATGCCATGAAATCCTAATCTTCTTAATTTCCTATTTCCCATATTTTATTACGAAATATAACTATTCAACTAGTATCGCTTCATTACGGTTTACTATATATAAACTTGTTCTTATAAACGATCTTATTATTTGTTTCCCATCATTTCGACAACTTCGACGCTAGTAATTAAATTAACAAATCAGGAAATTTTAACGAGAAACGTTACCCACTCCGAATCGGTCGTCGATCTCCTCACGAATTCTTTAATTTTTTTGCTTACTGCTGCCCACCGCCTAAGCGGAATGGCCACCGCCTAGGCGAACTCGAGAAATTTTAGTTCCTAATGTTCCACCGCCTAAGCGAAACCGTCATCGCCTAGGCAGACGATCGTCTTCCTCTTTGCTCTGTTTTGAGTTTTTCAGCCGCCACACACTCTCTCTCTCACCTTACCAACTCAACTTCGGCACTCACCACCACCAATGGCCCACCCACACACACACAACACACACTATAACGAACACACACACACACAGAGCAGTGCCGATCACGCACGCTACTCACCTGCCCAAACCAGAAACAGAGCACAACACACACGCACTTGCACACAGTCGGCAGCATAAAGCACACCCCCATACAAAACCGAGCAACCACTCCCACACAAGAAACACGCACACACACCAACACACACAACGACACCCACACAACTGACATCTCTCTCTCTAACTTTCCACTACAGGAAATGATCAAAACCTACACCGCCGGCACATACACACACTCGGTCCGTGATCCCCCCCACACACACACTGAGCACACAAAATACTCACCCACACGCACACCGCCGTCGGAACCCATGCACACACCGCCTTACCAAAACAGAAACAGGAAACAAGGAAACACAAACAAGCAAGCACACACAACACACACATACACGCAGCACATACACACAACGAAACCCACAAGTCACCGCCGGCGATCCCCACACGATCGGCAACATAACCCACCGGCGGATCTCTCTTTCTCCGTCACTTTCTCTCTCTTCTCGATTTCTCTCGATCCTTCTCCTCTTACCTCTTCTGTATGTATATATATATATATATATATATATATATATATAATGACAAATGAGGGCCAGCCAAGTGGCCCTCATTTCCACCATTCCTATCTATCTTTCTATGTATATAATATATATATATATATATATATATATAGAATTTACACAATCCTCCCCCTTTTTTTATTTAAAATTTTAATTATACCCATTCTCATTTTAAATGTTTTGAAAAATTACAATTTGATCCCTAAAATTTCAATCCACATAATTAATTTACACCATCCACCCCAATACTTCCGAAACATTTTAAAACACGACTTTAAATTATACGTATATAAAAAATCAGGGTCTTACAACTCTTCCCTCCTAAAAGAAATTTCGTCCCGAAATTTTTCGTCAAACTACTAATGCGTCAGATTCGCACCACATGGTTACATTCGTCTTACGTAATTTTAGAACAACTGATTCCTATGTAGGATCCCATAATTACAAGTCACCCAATATATAATCATTTCATTTCATCAAATTATATCCCCCTATTGCAACACTTCCATTCGCAGTAGTCGATAGTATATCCAATACCCAACGAATAGCGTGCACTTGGTCGATCACGCTAAACACGAACAGCCAACGGTCAAAGAATCTCAATTGATTGAGCCTATTCATTCCGGCTATAATTTTTCCGTAACCCACACTTATTTATTTCGTCCGATATTTTCCAGTCGACCAGTTTGCCACAATATCACCGTTTAACATTTAAATCAACAACACCCACAACCAAGTGCTTAAGCAGTTTCATAAGCACAATTAGCCCAAAATTTTCAACCTCAGTATCTAGCTCAGACTTCAATTCTCTTATAACGTTTCCAAATATTACCGTTAAATCTTTCGCACTGCGCCAAAATCACATAAATATGTTTTAAATCACGTCCAAAACATAACAACGTCCCCCAACACATAGATATCACCAACCACCTCACTACATATCCAAATACGTCAAACGGGTCATCTATAAGAATTTCCTTCATGCCCCCATATTTAAACAAGTCTTTCACGAGGTCACGTGCATTAATTCCGTTTCAATATACCTAACGTGCTTCAAACCATTATCCACGCATAAATATGAATCAAAGTACCTAACTGTGTCCCAGTTACAAAATTTTCAATACTTCATAAAAGTTATTTGGAATAATTCAAATTATCATTTTCTTATGAGATCTCAGTGACCTCACATGCTAACTTCGCCTAATAATTAATAGTAAATAAATACATCTAATTAAGTTCTCTCTCTCTCTTTTTTTTTTTTTTTTGTCAACTCCGTTTTCTAAAATAAACACACCGAGCTGTCTCCAATTCTTGATAATTTTACATTTTCCTATCTCAGTTCAGTTTATTAGACTGAAGTCGTACCTCCTCCTCATACAACGCTTTATACCGTACCACCTTAATAACAGAAAATGTATCTATTGGTTTAAACACATTCCATTAGCGCCACTTGATCTTTCTTGTTACCAAAAATTCCCAAACGCAACTCCTCAACATACCTCCAATATCTGAATTGCAGTTCTCGATGATCCATAATTAAGAAGAGTTACGAATTCTCAACTTAGCACCCAAAGCAAAATAGGAACTCGACTAGAACGTCAAAATAATTATCCGATTCTGGTACTACAGTTTCTCATCTACAGTTCCTCCATTGTAGGATTTTCATCTGGAAATACTTCCTAACTTTCCATATTTACAACGTGCCGATTTAAGTTATCATCATTCAATACTGCATTTTTCGAGTTTCTCCGCTGACTGTTCATATAATGGCGACTTACTCCGCTTTGATAACAATATAATTTTTTTTTTTCTTAATCCAAGTTACAATACGGCGACGACACTTATGATTTCAGAATTCTAAAAAATATTTCGAGTAACTGATCGACCGAGTCTAAACACATGCTAAAATTTTTAATTTAGGAGCTACCGATCCTTATTAAACATATAATTCAACATCGAATTTGCACTTTTGATTTAAAATAATTATATTAACCTAACTTTATTGGACATTTTCGTTGAACCGGTGCCTCATGCAACCGAAACCTCCAGTCAATATACATTAGCATACGCATAAAAAATATTCCTCGAACTACTCCCCCCTCCCTTTTTTTTTTCTTCATTTAGAAAAGGTCAAAGCTACCATAGCCCACCTGGATGTTACTACTCAACCTCAATTTTTACCACCAAATAAATCACCTAACAATAATTGTTACGATTCCCCAATTCCATTTCAATCTAATAATAATACTCATACAATCACAATAGTTTATCATTACCGAGCATTGCATACATTGTTCTATTCACCTCTTTTAAGGTCTTTTTCGTCAATTGGCATTATTAAAACTGCACACTTTAAAACTACACACTTTATTTTCAATCCTCAAAACTTCATCATCATTCCTGACACGCTAGTTAGCTCTACAGTCCATTCCCACTGCATCGCTAAGCCTTCTTAGCTAGACATCCGGTTTCTGCATTTCTACAATACGGTTAAACAATGCCATTTCAAAAATCAAAATTTCAAATAACGTCACCATCTAACTAACCGCCCACTAAACTTACAAGAATCCCAACTTGACACATACATTAGTATGAGTAACTCAAATGTGCGCAACCACGTTTTTTTTTTTTTTTTTTTTTTTTTTCTGATTTTCGACGAAAAACACAAATCCCGTCATACAGGAAATGTCACTAAACATCAAAACATTTATAATTACTATCAGCTCCAAAAGTTTTCGAGTTCCAGTTACGCTTTTTGGCCTTCCTATTATACCACAGCTGCGATTTCCAATGGATCCAAGTGAATATTATTTCCCAAAATCACATGCCCCAAATTTACCACTCGATCCAACCAATACTTATATTTATTGCATAAAGCATACAATCGCACAGTCTTAGTAACTCATTCTGAAGATGTTCTACATACTCTTATCTACTCTCGACCAGATCACCGCTTTCATCACGTCCCAAACTCTAATCTTCAAGTACGAATACCTTACTAAGAAAAATCTAACCCTTTACTCTATTGCAATCGATTTTAACAACCCATCCATTCTAACTAATGAGTTACCAACAACGAATCTTCATGGAACAACATCCCTGATCTACTCAAATCATGAATTGATGGCCTAAATTTATTGTAACGACCTGGTTTCCCAGGGTCGTCCAGGGCTTTTCCTATTAATCCACTCAATTTTTCCTATATCAAGACGATCACCTAAAATTTTTGCAAGGTTATGAGTTCAAACCTCATTTTCCCCCTATTTTATCAACACGAGTATAATCTACCACTTAATGAGCCGAATGTTCACCTCCTTTCCATTTTGGAACTTATTTAACAGCAACCAAAATTTTTAATCACGCCCACTAGCACCCTACCAAACTTAGAACTACATAGGGAAAAATCCTTAACTATTTCAATATCCGCCGCTAAAACTTGTTCGAACGAATGCCCAGTATCTGTGTACTGACTTACGATATTCTCTCTTTAACACTTTTCTACCCTTCTAGACCCACTATCAAACTAACTGAGGTAAAAGATACACCTTCCCAACAATACATACTTTTATTCATCCCAAATTTGATTTCACTCGCAACTCTATATTATTCATTCAAATGGAGTATAGTTACACACATCTACTATCCTTCCAGACCCACAATCCTCGGCTACTTTCTACATATTATTTTCTATTACGTTACTATATACCACAACTGTTGCTCCGCCTGTCAATCAATCTAAAACGTATCACCAAATTAAATTCCTATGTAGTAATGTCACAGTTTCCTTTCAGATTGCCTAGAAGACGATTTACTCCTTTTGAATATTATTTCTTATTCCAACTTAAGTATGTTCTACTATATCATCACATATGTTATTAACGACGTATTAGGTCTTGCCTTTCTTAAGTGTAGTTGTTTATTTAGCTTAGCCTTCTTATCTTGTGGAAGACATCCATCCTGGCAATATCACCACGTGATAGTATCACTACTTACCAACAAGGCAACCCTCCATGCAACATGCCAATGCACCTACTAATGAAATAAAAGATTTAACATTCATACACTGCACTAACCTATTGACACCCTATCTCATGTCCCCTACTAACTAGACGACTGGCACGTCCTCCTATCTTAGAGTCTTCTACTGACACAACCCTGGCAAGTCTACAGAACCTGTAACCTAGGCTCTGATACCAAAATTGTCAAGACCCGACCCGGACACCCGTCATTGTGGGGCCGACGTGATGACAACATGACATCACCTAACCGACTAACCAACCATAATTCGACAATATACAAACTATTCATCTGTACAACATATACAAAAATTTAATATGATAGAAAATACACCGTCCCAAACAAGAACACCCAAACAAACCCCATAAACTTCTCTTAGATTCACCTCTGACACCCTGCCTCATTATATTTCCTCTCAATTAACTTCAACGCACGACCCGCATAACTCTCTCTAGCGCCAGTAGGGGACAAACCAACTCCTAGTTATTTCACCTGCGAGTGTACTGCCTTCTTAGTAAAAACCATTTTAACATAATAATAATACATTCTAAATAATACACATTCAAATGGATCAAGCGTAAATATATAAACACCACACAGTTGGTAAAATCTCCAGTATATAAGCAGTGAAAGTAAAATAGTATAAATAAATTCCATTCAAATCCATCCAGTATCAAATAAGACCAATCACAATAATCAATAATAAATCACCCAATATATATAAAAAACCATAACTCAAACACACATCTCAATCCCATACCCACCGGCTAAGCTATAGTGATCGTTTTAACCTCACGATCAGGAGTTGCAATGGTACCGTAACCATCCGTAGGATATGCCTTCCTAGCGGACCTAACTGCGCAGATCACCGCCTACCGGATGTCTCCAATGGTCATAATATAAATCACCACATTATATCGATCACCAAATATAAATCACCACCTGCCGGACCACCCTCCGGACAGGACATAATATAAATCACCCCCTACCGGATCACCCTCCGGACAGGACATAAACTATGGCATAGTCAACTCAATAATATCATCATCAAATTACAAAATAATATCCATCTGCCGGATCACCCTCTGGACAGACCATAATATAAAATCACCACCTCACCAATACCGTCAAAACACCATCGTCCACCTCTTTTTCTCAAAACCAACTTTTAAACCTGAAAATCATATTTTTTACCTTTGTTTGAAAACCGTCTAATTTCAACGAAACCATTTTACCCCTTTACTTTATTTCGAAAAAACTAAAAATTATCCACTCTCTTTTAAAGCCACCAAAACCAACGAAAATAATTTTTCAACTTCCTCTTAACACCACCATAGTTTAACAAAAATTCATTTCCTCAACTTACCCAAAACCTGCTTAATCCATACAATTTATAAAATCATACAATCCAAGTAAAACCATTTTACACACACATTTTTATATATATAAAATATAATTTGGCAAGAAGACAGTACACTCACCTCGATATCCGCTTTCGTAAACTTTAACCGACTCTCCCCTATCCGAACTCCGGTGCCTGCGAACCTGACGGTGATAGGGCCTAAATTAATATTTTTGTATAAAATAAACTAATCATGCCATGAAATCCTAATCTTCTTAATTTCCTATTTCCCATATTTTATTACGAAATATAACTATTCAACTAGTATCGCTTCGTTACGGTTTACTATATATAAACTTGTTCTTATAAACGATCTTATTATTTGTTTCCCATCATTTCGACAACTTCGACGCTAGTAATTAAATTAACAAATCAGGAAATTTTAACGAGAAACGTTACCCGCTCCGAATCGGTCATCGATCTCCTCACGAATTCTTTAATTTTTTTTTCTTACTGTTGCCCATTGCCTAAGCGGAACGGCCACCGCCTAGGCGAACTCGCGAAATTTTAGTTCTTGATGTTCCACCGCCTAAGCGAAACCGTCACCGCCTAGGCGGACGATCGTCTTCCTCTTTGCTCTGTTTTGAGTTTTTTAGCCGCCACACTCTCTCTCTCTCACCTTACTAACTCAACTCCGGCACTCACCACCACCAATGGCCCATCCACACACACACAACGCACACTATAACGAACACACACACACACAGAGCAGTGCCGATCACGCACGCTACTCACCTGCCCAAACCAGAAATAGAGCACAACACACACGCACTTGCACACAGTCGGCAGCGCAGAGCACACACCCATAGAAAACCGCGCAACCACTCTCACACAGAAAACACGAACACACACCAACATACACAACAGCACCCACACAACTAACATCTCTCTTGAACTTTCCACTGCCGAAAATGATCAAAACCCACACCGCCGGCACATACACACACTCGGTCTGTGATCACCCACACATACACACTAAGCACACAAAATACTCACCCACATGCACACCGCCGTCGGAACCCATGCACACACTGTCTCACCAAAACAGGAAACAGGAAACAGGGGAACACAAACAAGCAAGCACACACAACACACAACACACAACACACACATACACGCAGTACATACACACAACGAAACCCACAAGTCACCGCCGACGATCCCCACACGATCGGCAACATAACCTACCGACGGATCTCTTTTTCTCTGTCACTTTCTCTCTCTTCTCGATTTCTCTCGATCATTCTCCCCTTCCCTCTTCTGTATGTATGTATGTATGTGTGTGCGTGTGTGTGTGTGTGTGTGTATATATATATATATATATATATATATATATATATATATATATATATATATATATATATATATATATAGAATTTACACAATTCTCCCCCTTTTTTTATTTAAAATTTTAATTATACCCATTCTCATTTTAAATGTTTTGAAAAATTACAATTTGATCCCTAAAATTTTAATCCACATAATTAACTTATACCATCCACCCCAATACTTCCGAAACATTTTAAAACATGACTTTAAATTATACGTATATAAAAAATCGGGGTCTTACACATAGTGTGATGGATTTATTCATGGTTGTCAACTGTTGTGAACACTTCACAGTCAATTGTCAATGT
Organism: Eucommia ulmoides; assembly: GCA_016647705.1. Lineage (NCBI taxonomy): Eukaryota > Viridiplantae > Streptophyta > Magnoliopsida > Garryales > Eucommiaceae > Eucommia > Eucommia ulmoides. The sequence goes on from JAENRU010000479.1 coordinate 66,072, forward strand.
AGAGGCAATTGAGAATGAATGTTTAGATGAGGGAAGTATTTATGAGATGAGTCAATTTGAAGATATCTAAACTTTGAGTATAGATGAAGATGACCCTGTTGAATTGGAAGATAAATGTGAATACAATATCTTTAATCTAGCAGTTAAAGAACCAGAAAATTTCAACACATTTAGCAGTCATGTCATCTTCAGGACAACCTGAGACCTCAAATGCAACTCGAAAACAATCTGATATCTCAAATATAACTGTCCAACGTCCCAAAGCACTAAATTAATAACAATAAATAAAAAACAAAAAAGTCAATTAAGTCATTTTATATCTTTAGTTAAATAAAATGTAAGAGTTTCTCCTTCTAGTGCATATTAGACTGGAATGATGTCTAGCTTTTTAAAGTAAATAGATTAAAATGAAATAAAACTAAAGTAAAAGGGGTAAAAGACAATTACCCCTTTCCATAATGATCAATGTGATCACAACTATAAAGAGGCCACTATAAATTGGGCTTATATGTTTCCTCAACCAGCCCCAATCCATAATGATCAGTTGCGTGCTTCATCACTTCGTTTCGAGTTTCACAATCTTCCTCCGTCTTGAAAACCTGAGCGTCGACCACGCTTTCGTTAATCCAGCCTTTAAAATCATTCGACAAGGCTTCGATTTGCACATCAGCCTCCAAAATCCTTCGTCGTCACTTACTCTCGACTGCTGAAATCAGGCCCAAAAAGGTTAGTTCTTCTATTTTTCGATTTGTTTGTTGTTCGATTTGTTTGTGACTTTGTTCTTCGTTTTTGATTTTGTATAAATTAGGGTTTTTATTTCTGTTTCAACATGTTTCGACTTTGTTGTTCGATTTTGTATAGATTAGGGTTTTTATTTCTGCTTCAATCGTTTCGATTTCGATTCTATATAGCTGAGGGTTTCAACCGATCTTCCACCCGCCGTAACAGTCCGACAACCGATAAACCCGAGAATGATCGGATTTCCATTGCAGCAGTCGGCTAACGGGTCCACCTTTTTCTCACCTAACAAGGTCGGGTCGGGTGGCGGTTTAGGGCCATAATGGCGGGTTTTGACCCGTGCACACCCCTAACAAATTAAAAAATTCAATAGTAGAAAATAGTAAAAAATATCTAATAAATTAAAAAATTCAATACCTCACCGGAAAATCTTTTAGATATTTTCTAATAGATTTTCCCGTGAGGTATTGAATTTTTACTTATAAATTAAAAAATTCAATAGTAGAAAATATCTAATAGATTTTCCCATGAGGTATTGATTTTTTACTTATTGATGTTACCATAAATTTTCAACACGTGTAACAATTGAGCACGTGCTAAAAACTCTTTCGCCTTCCTTGATGACCTGCAAAACCGTGAGTTCTAATGAGGGACATCGGTATGGTGTCAGCCAAAGAACCTCCGATGTGAGAATAAATTAATCTGATAAATGGAGAAAAGTAGTACACGGATTGAATCCTATCATATTACCAGTGATACATGCCCCTTTTTATAGGCTTAGAGATATGTTGCCATTACTTTGGAAATGTCGCCTATTACGTGATACGCTCCTAATGGCTTGGAAGATAGCCCATATCTCCATGATTTCAAGAGAGAGATCTCTAACGGTTCCCATTAAATATGAGTCGTTACAGCCAATCTGACTTATCTCTTCAATTGTAGGGGAGACGTTCACTATGAGTTGACCTATCCATTCCTTGGCCTTGAACACCATGGGTTTGAGTTTACCCAAATATGGGCCTCTTTATGAGGTTGTAAGTCTTGCTCAGAAAACTGTTGAAAATTACCCAATTGGGCCTATCATTCTTTGACCCAAATAACCCATTGAATCTGTCTGTTTTGGATCAGATTTCAAACCTGATCCAACTCGTTTAAGGCTACATGCCTTTATCAGTTATGAGCTGGAGTTTCCTCCATATCACTTGTAAATTAAAAAATTTCAATAGTAGAAAATATCTAACAGATTTTCCCGTGAGCTATTGAATTTTTTAATCTATTAGATATTTTCTACTATTTTTTATTATTGAATTTTTTAATTTATATGTAAAAAAAATAGTAGAAAATAAAAAATAATTGTCTAAATACAAATATAAAACTTGAAAATACAAAATATAATTTTATTTAACCGTTTTAAAAGTAAAATGGTGAATTTTTTGTGTGATATTTTCGAATAGATTATTAATTTGTTAGAGATATTATATGATTTTGTATTGTAAGAATTTAAAATGATGTTTAATCTGAATCATTGGATAAAGTTGATCCAACGGTTCAAAATGTCCAAATGTCTTGATTTATAGAAAAGGCTAGGTATTTTCCTTACACTATATTAAGTTTTATATATGTACTGTCGTATAACCCGTGTCTGAAGGCACAGGTGTAAAAAAAAAAAAATTGAACCTCAAAAATATTTTATATTTTTATTTTACATATCATCTGTTTATACAATATTGTACACATGTTTGATACTAACAGTTTATTACAAATACAATACAATATGTATCAATAATATTAATACTCAGATATTAATATAATCACAATTAAACATAAATTAAAATAAAATCATCATGACATACAAAATACATGACAATAGAGAGGAAAAAAATCTAAAGGGTACTTCTTCCTGTACTCTAAGAAAGGAAACAAACACTTTGTTTAATTGTTGAATTCAACTATTACTTCTAAGTTCTTAATATATATATATATATATATATATATATAAGCGAAAAAAAATAAAAAATAAAAAGAGACCAAAAACAACTCTAAAAAAAACCTCTTCAAAAAAAATAAAATAAAATAAAATAAATATCCAAAAACTAAAAATTTCTCATTGCCCCACGCAAGTCATGTGTTTAGACACAATTATAAAATGGAATTCAATCACTTAAAAAGGAAAAAAAATATATACACAAACATTCAGCTAAAAAAGTAGTTCAAAGAAAAAAATACAAATTAACCCCACTCTTCTAAAAAATTGCAAATTGACACCCAATTTTAATCAACTATTTACCAACCTTAAAATTTTGCAGCCCTTTAAACATTACATTATATTACAATTTACAAATACAGCACACAATGACAATACAATTCTTTAAGGTAATCATTCCTTTTCATGAATTGGTAAGAAATAAAAAATAAAAATAAAATCTTCATGAGATACAAAATACTTTACATTAAACAAAGAAAGAAAAATTTAAAAGGTACTTAAAATATTGTTGGGGACTGTATCATGACATAGACCTCCACACCTTAAAAAAAGAAAAAGAAAAAAAGAAATTAAAAAGAAATCAATTAAATTAGAGCAATGAGGAGGCAATTTTTTTGTGAACAAACATAATTCACTTTAACAATTTGAGATATTCATAACACTCGACCGTAGAAACTTTGCAATCCTCTTAAAAATGTAATAATGGATTGATAATATAAACGTCTTTGGATCCGACTCCCTCCGGCCTCTCCATCCAGATCCGACCACCATCGTTAGCCAACCAGATTTGACCATGTGCCGTCGTACGCCGTCCGTCGCCATTTAGATTTGACCAAGTTGAGCTCAGATCTGACCAAATCAAACTCAGATTTAGTAAATCCAAACTCAAATCTGGCCGAATTGACGGCGACGGCTACTGCGGCAAAATCGGAGAGGCATACATCTATTCAACGACCACAGGCGATGGCGATTGAGCAGCGATTGCAAAGGGTGTCTTACCTTCGGCGGATCTAGACAGGTGACGCGATGGCTGCCGAGGGTCCAATAGATCTTCGTAGTCCTTGACGAAGCCGTCGTCCTCGCGAGATCGGAGAAGGAGAGAGATTGTAAGAGAAGGGAGAGAGTGAGATAAGTCGTCCATCACCAACGCCATCACCATCATCTTCACCTTCCACATCGGCCCGCCGCTACAACGTCATCACCGCTCTCTTTTCTCTCCGAGTGTGGTGGTGGAGAACGGCGAGAAAGACGGAGCAGTGGATCGAGATGGGGTGGGGATGGCGATGGCTCGAAGATAGGTCGAAGAGAGAGAGAGAGAGAGTGAAATAGGGTGAGATAGAGAGGGTTACAGAGAGAGAGAGAGCTACTTAAATAGGGTTTGAAGTGAATATAAGATGTAGACATGGAAGGCTAGGATATAGAGTGAGTGATAGAATTAGGGTGAAAATGAAAAAAATGGTTAATTAAGGAGTGATTAATTAAATTTTAATTAGACTAAATTAAGTGAATGCCTTAATTAAACTGATTTCCTAAATTTGTGCCTCAATCCGTGCCTGTTTCCTTAATCGTTAGCATTACACCTTAATCAAATTTGTTTGTCCTAGTCAGCAAATTAAATTTGTCTTAATGAACATTTATTTATCCTAGTCATTTTTATTTGTCCTAATCAGCAAAACCCGTCATGTTTTATATAATAGATTTATTAATTATTTTTTATCCTTATAAATTTTAAAAATGATGTAGTGGCATGAAACATATATCTTTCCATATATATAATTTGCAGCTGCCTACCAAAAATAATAGTGTAGACTAAGTGAGGCAATGCAAGCGTCATTAGCATCCCCACTTTGGAATGTTTTTCTTCTATGAGAAAATGCAAAATCAATTTGTGTTTTTCTAAAAAAAAAAATGTTTGAAAAAAACCGTATAAACGGTTTTTGGTTTTGCGGTTTTTTTTTTAAACGCATAAAGCATTTGCGTTTTCAAGAGAAACGCAAAATCATTCTGCGTTTTATCAGTATTTGGTAAATATGTTTATGTATATCAGTTTTTAGAATTTATTTATTTAAAATACAATTAAATTGTAAATAACTCAAATGAAAACGGTATAATTTTCATGAGTGTTCATAAAATGATTGTTTATTGGTATTTATTTTCATAATTGATGGACTATTAATGACGTTTAATCATTTTTAGTGAACTGAATTTTTCACTAATCTATATGTTATACTTAAAAGCGGAAGACATAGTCTCAAATTCAAATGTTGTTCATCTCTCAATTTCTATTTACTTGGATAAATGAACGGTCAGGATTTGTTCAACCCACATAATATTAACTCCCCACAATAAACTTTAATCCCCCATTAATTGCTCACAAAATCCATTCTTTACAATTTTCTCTCTTAATATTTCACTTACTAGACTTTTTATTTCAAAAAGAATTTTTTTTTATATATATATTTTTTTTCTCATTTAAGTGTTGATAGAAGTAATGAAAAAAAAAAAATCTTTTTATCCAAATAATCCAATAAGAATAGTTAAAAGTAGAAGTTTACAGAATGAATGAAGGAGGATCAAGAATTGTTATTTTTTTGGCTCATAGTGCTTCTAGAGACACCTATCTTTATAATTGGGTTTGTTATCTCATTTATTTTTTTCACATCTCTTTTAATTATTTTATAATTTTTTTTTATTTGTGCTTTAAATGCAAATATTCTCTTCATCTATATCCAACATTCTAACACATTATCTTCACCTCAGTTGCCTCTTGGGTTTCCAATTCATTGTACATGTCATTTTATGCTCTAGTTCATTGCACCATTATAAACTCTTGTTTCAATTTGAAGACAGAGTTTGTTGTTGCAGAAAATAAATAAAGAACGAGTTTACCAAAATTTCTTGGGATGAGTCGCGGACTAGGTCGCTCTCTTTAAGACGTTTCGCGGCTCTGCCCAAGAACGTGCAGGCAGTGTATCAGCCCCGTCGTCCCCAGGATAAAACAACCCAGAATTCTTCTCTGTCTAAGACGTTCTTTGCACTGTAGAAGTCCCGAAAACCAAACACCCCCACACACTGTTCGCAAAAACGAACAAACTGCTCGGAAACCAAAATCGAGCTGAAGAAACAGTACCGGAACAGATCGGAACAATTCCGGAAGAACAAAACAATGAAAACCGAAACTGTTTCGGAACAGAAACAGAAACAGAAACAAAAACAGAAACAAAGCAGAAACAGAAACAGTTCTGAAACAGGAGCAGAAACAGTGTTCTGTTTTTTCTGAAAATTGAGGAAAAAAAAACTTGTATTTATAGGGAAAAAAAAAAACCGTTTGAATTTTTTTTTTTGAAACCGAAATTAATAATTAAAAAATGTTTAAATAATTTAATTCTTATTTAAACGTTTTAATTTAAAACGTTAAAACGTTTTTTTTATTAACTAAAACGTTTTTTTTTTATTTTAAACGGTTCAAAAAAATTTCCTTCAAACGGACAGTTTTTTTTTTTAATTTTTTAATTAAACTGTTTTTTCAAAAAAAAAAAAATTTAAACAAATTTTTTCTAAAAAATAAATAAGTCTCACCTCATCACACGCGCGACTTGACTCGGCCCGGCTCGGCACGGCACGGTCAGCGGCGGCGGCGGCGCGCGCGCGTGTGGTAAACCGGTAGGGATGTAACTCCTCTCCCCTCCACAAAATGTGGGTACCCCTTGGGGCACACCCCAAGTGTCTCACATACCCCTAGATATCCACTTTAATTTCACCTCTCCCAATCAATGTGGGACAAAAGGATTTGAGGGAAAAAACCAATTTGACACATTTGACACTTTCTATTCTAAAAATTAAGTTAAAATTCATTTGTTTCAACAATCCCCCACTTGAATTTTTAAAAACAATTTTTTCATCGAGCAGTATAATTCAATATAAGATTGTGCATAAGAAAAGGTATCCATCGACTTGAACCTATACATAGTGAAGATGCTTTAGATTATACTAGAGTAACTCGTAGTTTTGAACTCTATCTCTAACAACATCACACACACAACCCTATCAGGGTGTAGTCCAAAAGCCCGTGCTTTACGGCTATGCACGTGTATCCCAGTATAGTGAATGCTCTAGAGAATTTTGCCCAAAATTCCATAGGAAGCGGCCACACTTCCACATTCACATAGGTGAATCTATCAAGAGTACTCTTGTAGCTAGGTACTCCACTCCAAAATAGAGTATAGATCTCATTAAGAGTTAATAAAAACTCAACCTTCTATCGCTTCAAGATATCATGCTTCAAACAGCACATTTATGAAATAGAACTCAAATTTATAGCATGATTTTTCTCATATCACTTCATGAGTTGTTATTACCCTTTGAACCTATTTCTTGGGATCTCCAGTCTATAGGTTGGGTTTCCCTCACAAGTGACTTGTCAATCTATGGGCTTGAGTCCCATTCCTTTCGAGGTTTTGTAAACCTTTTCTCGAGCTAATCCTTTCGTCAAAGGATCGGCTAAGTTATCATCAGACCGTACATGATCCACTCTCACAGCCCCTGTAGAGATATACTCCCTAATAGTGCTGTGTTTGCGACGTATTTGTCGCTTTTTTCCGTTATAATAACGGTTCTGAATCTTTGCAATAGCCGCAGTACTATCACAATGGATCAAGACAGCTGGAATCGGTCTCTCCCATAAAGGGGTATCAGAAAGCAGGCTCCTTAACCACCCTGCTTCCTCGCTAGCCGAAGCTAGTGCAATCATCTCAGACTCCATAGTAGATTGAGCCAAAATAGCCTGTTTCTTAGATTTCCAAGAAACAGCTCCATAGGCAGTCTCCGATATGCCACTGACTGCACTAGGCCCGACATAGCGTATGCTGTGGGATTACTATGCAGGTTTACAAGTAGACCTAGTATTGAGCATTGGCATGCTATTGATAGGATTATAAGATATCTAAAGAGAACTATGAACCTTGGATTACATTATAAGAAGTTTCTTGCGGTTCTGGAAGGATATAGCGATGCTGATTGGAACACCCTTTCAGATGACTCCAAGGCAACTAGCGGTTATATATTTAGTATAGCTGGTGGAGCTGTTTCTTGGAAATCTAAGAAACAGACTATTTTGGCTCAATGTACTATGGAGTCTGAGATAAAAGCAGTTTTAATATCCATTTGGTGCACAATAAGATCATGAATTGTAGCAAGAGATAAAAGTACATGAATAGATGTAATTCTAGTTGCCTTGGAGTCATCTGAAAGGGTGTTCCAATCAGCATCGCCATATCCTTCCAGAACAGCGGGAAACTTCTGATAATGTAATCCAAGGTTCATAGTTCTCTTTAGATATCTCATAATCCTATCAATAGCATGTCAATGCTCAATACTAGGTCTACTTGTAAACCTGCATAGTAATCCCATAGCATACGCTATGTCGGGCCTAGTGCAGTTAGTGGCATATCGGAGACTGCCTATGATGCTCGCATACTCAGTTTGTCTAACACCGTCGCCGGTGTTCTTGAACAACTTCACACTAGGATCATAAGGAGTACATGCTGGTTTACAATCAAAATAATTGTATTTCTTTAGAATCTTCTCTATATAATGAGATTGGTCCAAAGAAATTCCATGTTTAGACCTAGTTATTTTAATACCAAGGATTACACTTGCTTCACCAAGATCTTTCACATCAAAATTAGCACATAGCATGGATTTTACATTATTCACAACATGAATATTGGAACCAAAAATTAGCAAGTCATCCACATAAATACATATAATAGTGCAAACATCATTTTCAGATTTATAGTAAATGCATTTGTCACTTTCATTTACTTTAAAACCATGTGAAATGACTAGATTATCAAATTTCTCATGCTATTGCTTAGGTGCTTGTTTCAAACCATAAAGAGATTTATTTAATTTGCATACTTTGTTTTCTTGACCAGGAATAACAAATCCTTCAGGTTGGTCTATATAAATCTCTTCTTCTAATTCTCCATTTAAAAAAGCAGTTTTAACATCCATTTGGTGCACAATAAGATCATGAATTGCAGCAAGAGATAAAAGTACATGAATAGATGTAATTCTAGAAATAGGTGAGAAAGTATCAAAGAAATCTACATTCTCTCTTTGTCTAAACCCTTTGGCTACAAGACAAGCCTTATATTTATCAATGGTTCCATCGGGATTCAATTTCTTCTTAAGAATTCATTTACATCCTATTGTTTTACAACCAGGAGGTAAATCTACCAAATGCCAAATTCTATTTGACTCGAGAGAGTCTAACTCGTCATCTATAGCCTCTTGCCATAAATTGGCATCTATAGAGGACAATGCCTCTTGGAGGGTAAGTGGATCCTCCTCTAAAGTATATGCATAGAAATCCGAACCAAAGTCTTTAGCTATACGAGGTCGTTTACTCCTTCTAGGTTCAATATCTAATTCTTTATTAGATTCATTAATTCTAATGATAGGTTCATTACTAAAAGTCGAGCCCCCACTATTCTTCAATTTGAAAGAAAATTTATATTCATAAAAAACAGCATCATTTGATTCAATGATAACTCTATCTTTCAAATCATAAAATCTATAAGCTTTACTATTTACCGCATAACCAATAAAAACACATTCATAAGCTCTACTGGCAAGTTTTCTTCTTTTTGGGTCAGGAATTCGAACATATGCCAAACAACCCCAAGTTTTAAAATAAGACAAATTTGGTTTTTTATTTTTGAAAACTTCATAAGGTGAAATTTTACTTTTCGATTTGGGAACTCTATTAAGTACATAGCAAACCGTTAATAAAATTTCACCCCACCAGTGAGAAGCTGCACCGGAATTAAGTAAAATAGCAACTACTGATTCAACAAAAGTTCTATTTTTCCTTTCAGCCTTACCATTCATTTCAGGAGAATACGGTGCAGTTTTTTCATGAATAATCCCATGAGATTTATAAAAATCAATAAAAATATCGGAATCATATTCTGTTCCTCTATCACTACGTAATCTCTTAATTTTCTTATTGCATTGATTTTCAATCTCAGTTACAAAATTCTTAAACATATCAAAAGCTTTACTTTTATTTTTCATGAGATAAACATAAGTAAAATCAGAACTATCATCTATGAATGTAATAAAATAGTGTTTACCATTCCTAGTCAAGACTCCATCAAATTCACAATTATCAGTATGTATTAAGTCAAGAGATTCAGATTCTCTAATTACTGATTTATGAGGGGTTTTAGTAATTTTAGCTTGACTACAAAATTCACATTTTTCAAAATCATTCAAAGACAATTTAGGAATTAGTTTTAAGTTGCTTAAGTTTTTAATAATGCGTTTGTTAACATGACAAAGTCTAGCATGCCAAATATTAAAAGAACACAACATGTAAGCAGAAGAAGAAATTTTATTAATTTCAACATTCAGTTTGAACATTCCATCAGTTGCATATCCCTTCCCAACAAAAGTACTATTTTTGGTTAAGGTGTACAAATCAGCCTCAATAGTTTGAGTGAAACCCGCCTTGTTTAGAAGATAGCCCGAAACCAAATTCTTTCTCATCTCTAGAGTATGCAGAACATCTTTAAGGATGACTGTCTTTCCAGAGATAAACTTTAATTCCACTTCACCAGAACCGGCAACAATAGTGGAGTGGGAATCACCCAGCAACACTTTCTTGTCTTCACTTTCAGAATAAGATTTGAACATCGTACGATCATAGCAGACATGGCGTGAAGCACCAGTGTCTACCCACCACCCTTCGGATCCACTAACTATATTGATTTCAGAAATCATAGCTATAAGTTGGTCCTCGGTAAGATTCGCCTGTGGAACAGGACGACGTCTTTGCCGGCAGTTCCGAGCCAAATGGCCCGCCTTTCTACAGTTATAACAAGTAAACTGTTCAGAATTTTTTCTTGAAGGGAGTTTGTTTCTATTATGATTTTGATGCACATTTCTGTTCTGGTTATTGTGGTTGCGATTCTGATTTTGATTTTTCATATTTTTCCCTTTAGGTTTCAGAATAGCGTAAGATGATTTTTTGTGAGCGTTGTTAGAAACAACAAGCACTTCATCTTTCTGATCTTGTTTTCGGGCCTCCTCCTCAATCCGAAGACGAGTGATCAAACTTTCTAAAGAAAACTCTTTAGTTTTATGCCTTAGAGTATTCTTAAAATCTTTCCAAGAGGGGGGTAATTTGTCAATTAAAACAACAACTTGAAATTATTCATCAAGAGACATACCTTCAGCAATTATTTCGTGAGCGATTTTCTGAAGTTCATGAGACTGAACCTCCACTGATTTATCGTCGGTCATTTGGTATTTCAGATACCGACTAACAGCATATTTTTTACTTCCAGCCTCCTCAGTGTCGTATTTCTTCGAAAGAGCATCCCAAACTTCCTTTGCAGTTTTGTTAGAGCAGTAATAATCATACAGATCATCAGACATACCATTAAGAATAAAATTCTTACAACGGAAATCATTTTCCTCCCAAGACTTAACTTCTTGAATCTGAGCGTCTGTAGGAACTTGAGGTAATTGAGGTTTTTCGGTTGTACAGACATATGCTACTTTTTCGATAGTAAGAAAAAATAACATTTTCTGTCTCCATCTTTTAAAATGAAACCCTTCGAAACGAAAGGGTTTGTTGAGATCAACAGTTACTTGTTTAAAATCGTGATCAACAGACATCTTAGCAGATATTGAACGTCTTAAAATTGTTGTTGCAGAAAATAAATAAAGAACGAGTTTACCGACTCGATCTCTAAAAAAAAATTATCTTTCTCCAATTTTATCTAATTTTTTCATTAATGCTTTTTTTCTCATATAATTTTATTTTTTTATACTTTTCTAATATGATTATGGTTTGTTTTAGTGATAAACCAAGTGTACATCATGTAAAAAGTTAACTCATTTTTAAGTGATATTTAATCAATACTTAATTTTTTTTATTAAACACACTCAATTAAATAAATATTTAATATATTCAATTTTAAATGATATTTTCTTATATAATTAAACTAAATAACTTAAAGTTTAACTAATTTAATCTTAATTTATTCAAACAAATAATATATAAATTTTATTAAATCACATGTAAATGAAAAAATATATACAAATCAGCTCATGAAAAATAAAATGATTCATAAAATATTATACGGTACATGTCTGTGAATCCTAAGATTTACATTTGTTTCAATCTTGTAAAATTAAAAATAAAATCTTGTAAAATTAAAAATAATGGTAATAATTTTGATGAAAAATGAGTTGTGCTGAACACGTGACCTTCTAATGAATATATTTTTGTCATTTCATCACTCTTTTAATTCTAAATATTTTCCTTTGATTTAAAAAACGAAAGAAATTGAGTTGTCAGTAAAAAAAAATCTTAAATTTAGTAAAGTGATAAAACAAAAAAAATATAATATTTTTAACGCAACCCATTTTTCGTCCAAATAAAAATATAAATCTTCTCAAATATTTTCTTGCAATTTTGTTTGAAATGGACGTCTATCTACATAGTGAAATTGAAAGGGAAAGGAAATTAAGGTCACATGCATAATGGGAGAGGACAACTCACAATAAAATGAATGGCTCAATAAAGGATCCTCTATTTATTCAACATAAATGCTTGGTAACTACTTTTTTTTATCCCTTCCCTGAAAAATCCTTATCTTCCCAATTTACCCTTTCAAGTTTTAAATATCAATTGTTTTTCTATGCGGACTCGGAGGTTTACTAAATTATACATTTGATTCCTCAAATTTTATATTTGTTTCAATTCTATGATTTTGAATGAAAAAAGAGTTGTGCTAAGCTCGTAGACTTTTAATAAGGTTATTTTTGTCATTTCATCACTCCACTAATACTAAAACATTTCTTTTTTCAAACAATGATTCATATTTCTCTCTATATTTTTTAGATGAATCGTTATTAGAAAAAATATCTTAAATTTAGCCGAGTGTTGAAATGACAAAACTATCCCATCATGCGCAAAGTAAGATTCATTTACCATCCAAAATTATTAAAAATGTTTTACATTTTGTGAGATTGAAATGAATGTGAAAGTTGAGTTGCTAAATGTGTAATTTTCCATTCTAAGATAGGTGGGAGCATAACTCTTTCTATTATACATCATGGAACAAATTTATGAGGGAAAACAACAAAATTTCTTTCTAAATTTTTCAATTATATTTTAGTTTTATGAAAACAAAATTAAATTTTTGAGTATAGAAACACTAAAAAAATGTTGTCTTAACTGAATCATCAAGAAGTTATAATCACAAACACAAGAACAAATATTTGTAAACTTTGATTACGTGAATCTGTTTATGCAATAAAGAAAAACCCATTTTTTATTTCAAGAACTTGAACCGAACTACCAAACTTAACCAACTAGAAGTACAAAGAGAAAATTCAAAGGAAAAAAAATTGAATTCAACAAGAAAATTAGACCCTTTTCTTAAACTTAAAACCCAAATTTTGTGAAATGGATTGAGCTAATATATAACCACATTAAATTCAACATTTTTCAAGTAGTTTTTCAAAAAAAATAAAAAAATAATCGATAAACTTATCCAACTAGAGGCACAAAATCAAGAGAGATTTCATTAAAAAAAAAAAGTTGAATTCAACAAGAAAATTAGATAAAAAAAAAAAAGAGTTGAATTTATGAAATGGATTGAGCTAAAACATGACCACATAAACATCAATATTTTCAAATAGTTCTTCAACAAAAACATGATCAATAAAGTTATCCAACTAGAAGTATAAAATCAAGAAAAAAAGAAAAAGAAAAAGTTGAATTCAACAAGAAAATCAGTTAAAAAAAAGTTGAGTTTATGAAATGGATTGAGCCAATCCATAACCACATAAACATCAACATTTTGAAGTAGTTTTTCAAAACAGAAAAAGAAGATCAATAAACTTATCCAACTAGAAGTACAAACTCAAGAAAAATTTCATAGAAAAAACGAAAAAGTTGAATTCAACAAGAATATCAGTAGTAAAAAAAACTTGAATTTATGAAATGGATTGAGCTAATCCATAATCACATCAAAATCAAAAAATTTCAACCTTTTTTTTTTTTTTTATTCATGAAAGCAAAATCACATCATGAACTAATCTATATACTCACAGAAGAATTGCAGAACAAACAGCAATCCCAAAACAAGCTCTGAATTATACTCCCCTCTTCAACCTCAAGCTTCCTACTCTCCTTATTCCATAGATGAACACCAAAGCTTTCACTCCTTATTTGCTTCAATTTACCAATCAACCATTTCGAATCATCAGAATCGCTTTTCAAATTTTCAGGATCGCTTCTACGCCCGCGAAAAAGACGCCCAATTCGACTCCAATCAACCGGATAAAACGCCATTGGAGACAACACATTGAACCTAAATCCAGGCCTTCCCTGGACTCTTGAAACAACCCGCGAAACCAAATAAGGCCCGTTATGGCCCCATTTGTTCCCGTCGAATGTGAGCGCGAATTCTTGGATGAATTTGTAGAGCAGCGGATGCCCCTTGTCGAAGATCATCACTGCATTGTTCAATCGAGTCCAATTTTTGGATTCATGATCGATTGTTTGGGCTGCAATTGAGTTTCTGAGATTTGAAAAACTCTTCAAGATTATCATATCGGTGTCAATGTAAATCCCACCAAATTTGTATAATAATCCGAGTCTGAGCAAATTTGAGAGGTTTTGGCCTAAAGGAACCTCGCCCGGATCGATTTTTCCACTGATCAATCGATCAATCCAGGATTGAGCAACTGTGTTCTTGAACAAATAACTAAAATCAGGCGAAATTGAAGTAACCCGGAATCCTTTTTGGATGAATGGCTTTAAAATTTGAGTTCCTTGGCTTGAATCCATGGAATTTGATATGATTATGAGGCATCCATTTGGGTGTGATTTGAAGAGAGATTCGATGGTGAAGAAATCTCTGTTTGTAAATGATTCCAATGGAGAAATCCAAGTCATGAAGAATCGAAACTTACAGGAGTGATTTGATGAATGGAAGAACTGCTTTACTCTCCTCGAGAACTCCTTGTTCTGAGCCTCCGGTTGCAGAAATTTGAACGCCGGCGAGCTTTTAGGGTTCCCCTCCGGCGGGGTTTCAGCAGAAGAAATTTTCGTGTTAGGCATCAAACTGTGTGATTTACGGAGAAGGGAGAGATGGGTTTTTGAAATTAAAGGTGGGTTCTCTTCATTCAACTCGGACATCGCAGAGGAAGATAGCTTTCTAAAAGAAGAAGAATATACCGATTTTATCGAATCTCCGGCGACATTTTCCGGCGAGAAACTGGTCGGGATTTGAGGGATTTTAGCCTGAAAAGAGAGATGAATACAGAACATAGATGCGCAGTGATAAACCAGGAGGAGAAGGAAGAGTAGAGAGAGAAGAGCGAAGAGAGATCTCCTGGTTCTTGGCAAACGGGGAATCTGCCATGGACATGGAGGACTGTAATTACTGGTGTTTCCCATGGATAAATCTTGAAGCGAATTTGATTTGCGGTGGGTTTCATGGCCGTGGGTTCTTGTCCTTGGTTCTCTCTCTAAGAAAGGAAGAGAGAATGAGATAGAGAGAAGGTCGGAGCATTTTTCATCAATGGCGGTGGCGGCAAAAAGGAGATTGAAAAAAATTGAAAAAGAGGAAAGTAGGGAGCTCGGTGAAGGGAATAAATTGGAGTGTTAATTGCCTTTTATACCTTCTTTTTTTTTTCTTATTTCATTTTGCCTCCCTCTATTTTACAAAACTACAATTTACTCCCTCCTACAATTGTAGATAGCTTTCTACAATTTACCCTATTTTTTAATCCACGGGTAAGGTCAGGGTCTAGAAATCCTGGTCCAATCAATTTTAGGACTGGATTTGAGCATAACCATTTTATTTTAGGCCCGACACAACTCAGCCTTTTCTTTGATTATATATATATATATACACGTTCTAATTCTAATATCGAATTATGAATGTATTCATTTTTATTTGACATGGATGAATGTATTTTTTTTTTTTAATTATGGAATGTGGATGAATATATTTTATAATTTTTATTTGTATTTTAGTGTTTATATTTTAAATTAGGATTTTTTAATTAGACATCCAATTCTATACTTGATATTTGAATGGGCCTCAAACACTTCAGCTCATAACATTAAACACCCAAACAATTAGTTTAATTTTGAGAAAACCCCATTTCTACACCCACAAGACTCACGCGCGATTGTTCTTGCATTTGCTATTTAGGTATTTTTGGAAATTAGAATCAAGCTAATTAAGGCAAATCCAAGCAATCAAACCTTTGAAGATATGAAAATGGAAGATTTCGAAACTTCTATTACCATATTCCATGCCATTAATCGCAACGGAGGTGAGGGCTAAGGTGAGGACGGTGATCGGAAAATCCCTAAATCGCGAAATCCCTTTCCACGTCGGCCGGCGGTAACGACGGCGACGACAACAACTTCAGTGATGGGAGCAAGGTCGGCGACGAAGGCAGCAACTTCGGCGACGGCAGCGATTTGGGTGGCGACGATAGAAACTTCAGCGACGGGAACAACTTCGGGGATGACGGCAGCAATTTCGGCGGCGACGGCGGCGATTTCGGTGGCGACGGCAACAGATCGAACAGCCTAGTTGAGTAGCAACGCAAGACATACAGGTTTTTATCTGTAATCAATTTACTGTTCAAACCTGTTTCGAATTTTGAAAAATTAGGAACATAAAACAAATACCATTTTCTCGATTTTTGCTTTTGCTACTAGTTGGATTATTTTTTTGAAATCATGAACACCATCTTCTTCATTATTAGTATATAGATATTGACAGTATTTATTTTGGTTTCCCCTGTTTTTAGAATAAATCACTAGAATCATTGAAATTAATTTAGTTGCAATTTTTTGTTAGTTTGTGGAGTTTGATTATCAGAATATTTAACTAAGTTATTCGGCCAAGATATAGCTATCCATAACATAGCCCAAACACGCTCGCACGTGAACATATTAATGTGCAGTATATAATTTGGTTCAATATTGCTATACAGTTATAATTCACTGAATTTTTACTGTTCAGTTATAATTGTTTGAATTTTTTGTTGAATTATTGACTGAATGAAAATGTTGTTGTACAGTTATAATTGACGAATTGATTCAATGTTGTTGTACAGTTATAATTGATTGAATTTTTTGTTGAATACATTGACTGAGTGGGAATGTTGCTGTACAGTTATAATTGACGAATTGGTTCAATATTGTTATACAGTTATAATTGCCTGAATATTTACTGAACAGTTATAATTGAGTTATTTTTACTGCACATATTTCATGAATTGAAAATTGATGTGCAGTTTTAATCAGTTGTATAGTTGTTATGCAACTTACAATTGGGTATTTGTTTTTGGCCTTTTTACTTTTTTTTTGGTGGGGTTTTTTGTTACTTTAAACGGGGCTATATGAATGAATATTTACTGCACAATTACAATCAGTTGAATAATTGATATACAACTTATAATTGGTTAATTGTTTCGATATACATTTATAATTGTTTAATATTTTCTTATCTTGATCAGGAAATGGAAACTTGGACGACCATACTTGTGGCTAAACACATGGGGACTACACACGTTTTTGATATTGATGACACTTCAACCATTGAGGATCTATTTGACTGCGTGTGTGATAAGTATTCGGGGTTGCGCATGAAGAATTTCAAGTTGTCTTATTCAATCCCCAACCACCCTAATTGTTATTTAGGAGATATAGAGTCATTATGTAATCTTCGAAAGATTTCAAAAAGTCTTAAATTGGAATGTATTGACTTATCTATACAGTTAATGCAAGTTGGACAGAATAGCGGAGATGCAGTAGGATCTAGCACTGAATATTACAGCGAAAACCCAGGGAGCGATGAAGATGAAAGTGTGTTGGTACCATATTACCCAAACAAGTCGACAACAATGTCTGCTGATTGGAGGTATTTAATTAGTAATGTAGGGCAAGTTTTTAAAGGTGGGGTTAATGATTTTAGAGATTGCTTGGTAAAATATTCCATTGAAATTGTTTTAAATTTGATTACCATAAGAACGAACCATCTCGCGTTGTTGCATACTGTGCATATAAAGGTGAGCGGGGATGTGAATGGTTCGTACGTGCGAGCATTGATAGTAAGAATGGATATTTTTACATCAAGAAAATAAACAATATTCACACATGCGGTGCTGCATTCCGTACCAGAAAAAATGGTAGGCTTAATTCTCAAGTTGTGTCGAGTTGTATAAAAAACACTTTAAAAGTTCAACCACTAAAACGTCCTATTGACGTCGTCAAAGAATTTAAAAATAACTATGGATTGGACATAAGTTATCACCATGCATGGTGGGGGGTTGAAAAGGCGAGAGAAGATGTTTATAGGGATTATCGTAGTGGTTATGACGAGTTGAGATGGTACAAGGAAGTATGCATTGAGACAAACCCCGGAACACGTTTCGAAATTGAATATGATATGAGTACTGATTGTTTTAACCGACTGTTTGTTTCATTTGGGGCTAGCATAGCTGATTTTAAATATGTACGACCTTTGTTATTTCTTGACGGAACGTTTCTGAAAGCAAAATATAAAGGCACCATGCTTGGGACAACCGGCAAAGATGGTAATAACGGTAAGCTGGGTAAAAATTCTAGTCATTTTTTAACGTGTTAATCAATTTTTTTTGTGTGTTGTATCTAACGTAATTTTTACTGTACAGCGACAACTGTAATTATTACTGTCTTTTGTAATCATATTTTCCAATGTACAGTAAATAACGCAATCTGATTGATTAAAGTTTTGTCATTTTCTGACAGGTATATATCCGTTAGCTTTTGGAATCGTTGACTCTGAAACGGAAGTCCACTTGGAATGGTTTCTAAATCAACTAGTTAACGTTATTCCACCGGAACGAATCATGACATTCATATCTGATCGACAATCTGGATTAATAAAAGCTGTGAAAAAGGTATTCCCAGATGCATTCCATTCATTTTGCGTGAACCACTTAACAATGAATTTGAAGGAAAAAATTGGAGCTCGGTCACCAGTGGTAAAACAACGGTTGATTTGGTTGTTCTGTGAGTGTTACAAAGCAAAAACAGAGTTCGACTTTTATGCATTATTGGCAAAACTAAAAACTGAGGGATCCAAGTATATTTCTGATTGGGTGGATGATTTGCCACGAGAGAGTTGGACAAACACGTTCTTCAAAGGTCGAAGATATGGTGAATTGACATCCAACGCTGCAGAGACATTCAATGGATGGATTGCGGAAGCAAGGCACCTGACAATGCACAAAGTTGTTGATCGAATCCGCGTTGACCTAATGGAACAACGGACAAAACGACGAAACATGGGGTCAGGAGTGAAGAATATTCTTTGTGAGACAATCGAGAGACAAATGCTAAAAAGATTGGAAGAATGCAGGGCATGGGTGGTGTGCGAATCCGTGAATGGAGTCTTTGAAGTTCAATCGGACCCTTCTGTACTTGTAGACTTAAAAAACCGAACATGTTCTTGTTTCGATTGGAGGGACAATAGGATACCGTGTTCACACGCTTGCGCTGCTATTACAAAGACCGGTGAAGATTTGAACTCATATGTAGAGGATTACTTCCACATATCATTTTATCGTCTAAGTTACGAGGATGGAATTTTTGTTGTGCCAACTGTAGGAAAAAAAGAGACGAAACAAGAAAACATTGTAATACTACCACCAGTTACCAAACGACCTAGAGGACGACCAAAGAAAACGAGGATCCCATCAAAGGGAGAGTTCAAGAAAGGAACATTGAAGTGTAGTCGCTGCGGCGGGAAAAGACACAACAGGAAAACATGCAAAGAACCCATTTGAGATGACATAATTTATTAGACTTTCATTACATTTTTTGGAGCAACAGTTTCTATTTATTTTTGAAAAATCCAACATTTTTTGTGGATGTTTTCATGACTAGAATCGTTTTATCAATAGGATTCATTTTTTCTAGTTTGTTATGTTACGTTAATGTTTTGGTTATATTCTTTAAGTAAATCAAACATGAAGTAATAGATGAATATTTCTTCATAGTAATGTTTATTGTAGCGAAATAATTAATACCCAGTAATTATAATTTTATTTCTCCACTAACTATAATTTATTGTAAACCTCTATTTTCATGTAGGAAAATAGTTAAATCTGAGGCATGCCATCTCTACTCTTTTTTCTCTCGGCTATCTATGATATATTATTATTTTACAAACTATTAATAGACAATGTAATACAAATCGTGTAAAATATTTGTTTGCGTGATTTTATTTCCCATTATAAATTCTGGGAGTACAAGTTTCTTCACCTTCTTTTTCCTGTTCTTTTTTCAACCCTTCCATTTCCAGCCCTCTACATCACACCCATCCCGACAGCACCCTATCGCCTGCTACTACCCTTTCTCCCTAAACTACCGACTATTGCAGCCCTTGGCCATTGTCCGCCGATGTCTGCAAATGGATGGAAAATTAACATTATTCAACTTAGACATTTCATGCACGAACTTGATTACGTAACAAGAAATACACCCACACATCGAGATTAGTCATGAACCACATCCATCATAAAATGTCAAAAAGTTTAGAAACAAGTAAATCGTTTAATCAAAATAATATAAAAAACGAATTAAACATTTTCTCCACGAACCCACCCCGCTCAACTGTTCTGTGCATAAAATGAATCAAAAGCCCAACAGCCATGTTTGTCATTTATAATGTCCTTGATAAGATCCGCTCTTTCCACCGTTGCTATTCTGGCTTTGCATTCACGGTTGACATTTTCTCGTTTCCCAAGGACGAACTGCCTCATTATATACGTAACAATTACTCCACAGTCAAGTCTGCCAAAAAAAAAATTACAAATTTCTAGTATGATATTGCATATTCTTACAAACCTAATACAAACCAAAATCCAAACTTATTGATCAACCCTTTGCTGAGGCGTGTCATAAACAGGTTCCAAAGTGATCGATCGGTCTTGTGTAGAAGCGCTTGACGAAGTTGCATACCGAGTGAAATAGTTGTTGACATAGTCCACCTATATTTAGCAAACAATGAAATCACCAGTTAAAATGAAACAAATAATAACAGTAAATTAATGTAACCGAATGCAATTGTCATGTAGGATTATTATTGTAAACTCATAATCAATTAATTCGTAACATATCTAAAATCTTACTATAAGTTTGGCGCTCTCTAAATGCGGATCATGTGAATTCAGTCTATACAACGAGTTGTAGTGATTTAATGTCCCATGCTCCATCTCGAAAGCAAGTAATGTCCAATGCGATGGTGTAGATCTCCTCCCAGGAGTGTTTATTGGGAACATTATCGTCTCGTATTTCCCAACAGCACCCATATTGAATTGTTTGTCCATTTGTCCACGAATGATTGCCTCTTTATTCTCTTTGATGTGAGTCTATCATTAAAATGAGCACAAAATTTAATATACACTCAAATACTAGAATTACAAATGCGCCAAAATATTAAAAGTTCAAACACCGTGTCAAAGGAAGTTACTTAAGAAAGACTAGGCATAACAAACACTCTGTGGGGAGTATCAACATTTGAACTGTCATTAAAAATTTCTATTTGGCGATGGTATATTATCTCGGTAAACGTATCTATCACCTACAAAAGAACGAGGCAAAAAAAAAACAAGTTTATGTGTTCATTAAAATACATGACATCCAGTATATTTTCTTACCCTACTAGATAATTGTTCTCCTTTTAGGAGATCGATAATGTCGCCAAAACGGACGCCAAGAAAGCCATCCAATCCAATCTATGCTAAGTCACTGCAGAACGAAAAATTAAATCAAAAAAGTGAATAGGGAATTTAAGAAAAAGTACAAATTGATTCCAAGTAAATAAAACGAATACATACGCATCATTATGTGTTTCATGTATGGATTTTATTTTATCCCAATCACTTTCGTCTAGTAATTTGGCCATCGCACATCTTTTTTTGCTTGGAAGTTTTTCGGGTTTCCTTCTAGTCATTCGATGTATCAACGGGATCTCATCCACATCAATCACTACCTAAACACACCCCTTCTTACTTCGCTTTTTAACCCTCTCATACACAAAATCTGACTTTCGTGCGGGTTTTCTTTTTTGCCGTTTAATCTCCCTTACCATAGAAGTTTGCAATTCGGCATGTTCAAGAGTTTTAATACTTGGAGATGTAGCTATTTCGGCAACGGATTTTTTTCCGCGTAACTGTTCCGCATCAATGATGGTCGTCGTCTGTTCCGCCAAATCATCTAATTGTTTTATCAACGATGTTATCAACTCGTCACGAGTTTTCAGCTCAGATCGAAGATGGACATTCTCCACAACCAACTCACTATTTTGATTCAACGAACACTCCAATTGCTTCTTGATTTTAGTGACCTCGTCGGGGGGTTGTTGCTCGGGGGGAGGGAAGCCAACTGATGTTGCCGTTAGTTGGGCCCCGAATACATACAACTCTTGCATAGCTGATGGCACTAGATCGTCAGAGATTATCTGAAACAGTAGAACAAGCAACTTAAATTAACAATCTTATAAAACACGTGATTATTGATGCACTTTTAAAAAAAACAGTGCTATTTTTAAAAGAAACCATGCAATTATCGATGCACATTAAATGTATCTGTGCAGTAACATTTCTTACTTATAAATGATACACAAAATAAACAACCATTTTTTGCTCTTGTTTTTTCAATCTTTAATCTTATTTTTCTGTTTTTTTTTAAGATTTGGTAATGGAAGTTCAATTTTGAAAAGAGGGGGTTAACAAAACCGTTGTTATTCAGTCATATAAATACCCCCACAAAACATGGTCAAGCTCATGGTGGAATAACATTAATAGTCAATATGCAATAACATTCTTATAAATGACACAACACGCGTAACTTTTGCTATGCAGTAAAATTCTTATAAATTATACAACCACCCAATTAATGACATACATATAATATTTCAAAGAACCCTATAAATAACCCTATAAATAAAGGGAGGAGCTAACCCAATTGTTAAGCCTTCTCATTCTTTTTGTATCATTTTCTTACTTTAACACAAGATATTACTTTATTTGCTCAATAGATGATTAAGAGAATTAGTCACCAAAATCAAGGTGGCATGTGCTGATCAAATTTGATATGGATATAGTTTCTAAATTGGTTATTTCTCACCAAGATTTTAAGGAAATTTGGATTCTCTAAGAGATGTATTGACTTGGTTTGGAGGTGCATTTC
This sequence comes from Eucommia ulmoides, assembly GCA_016647705.1. Taxonomy (NCBI): domain Eukaryota; kingdom Viridiplantae; phylum Streptophyta; class Magnoliopsida; order Garryales; family Eucommiaceae; genus Eucommia; species Eucommia ulmoides. The sequence goes on from JAENRU010000479.1 coordinate 89,087, forward strand.
ATTATCAAAATTTTCTGTTATGATTAATGGGCAGCCGAAAGTTTGTTTCCCATCTTCTATAGGGTTAATACAGGGTGATTCTCTTTCTCCTAACTTTTTTTTTTCCTAACTGCAGAGGTGTTGTCTAGACTCTAGCGGTCTGAAAAACTTGTTTTCTAATCACCCTGGTTTGGTCTTTTCTCATCCTTCAATTGCTGTCTTATTTCTCATTTTGTTTTTGCATATGATATTTTAACCTTCACTAATGGGAATTTTTTTTTTCCAATTTGCATTAAGTTTTTCAATTTCTCCATCAGTGTGAATTTCTGTCTGGCTAGTTGATTAATAAATAGTAAAGCTCCTGCTATATGGCTAAGGGGATCAGTCAAGCGAGGAAAGTTGTGATAGCTCATGAAACAAGCTTTAGGTATGCTGAGTGACCCATTAAGTATTTGGGGTGCCCTCTTACCTCTGGCAGGAGAAAAGTGGCATGTTTTCAAAGTATTCAAAAAATCAAAATTGAGGTGTACTTGGGCAACAAAGTGGTTATCAGTTGGAGGTAAGTTGGTTCTGCTGAGGCATGTCTTACAAAGCTTGTCTATCTATTTGATTTCATTCCTGAATTTTGGTTCAATGTTGTCGTACAGTTATAATTGCTTGAATATTTAATGAACAGTTATAATTGAGTTATTTTTACTGCACATATTTCATGAATTGAAAATTGATGTGCAGTTTTAATCAGTTGATTAATCAATATGCAGTAACATTCTTATAAATGACACAACACACGTAATTTTTGCTATGCAGTAAAATTCTTATAAATTATACAACCACCCAATTAATGACATACATATAATATTTCAAAGATACAATTGGCACTAACCTGATCTTCACTGAGTTCATTCACCCCATGCAACACACTCTTTAAAGAAGACAAATTTCAACGGGTGAATCGAGGAATGCCGATCCAACTGACATCACCGCCCACTGACATAGCTTGGTGATTGTACTCTGGATCTAACAAGGTTGAACGCTCGCAAAACATATACTATGAGTAATAACATATAGAAATTAGAAAAAATTATTACATCAACAAACAAGAATATATACAACATTTATCATTGCACCTATAAACAACTTACCAATATAGCAATGATGCATCCACGAATCGCGTATGGTTTGTCAATGTTATTAAGGATGGAGTCATTTACCCCCTGGCAATAACATCAGCCCATGCATATTCAGACATTGCATTCAAGTCCTCTACCATTTGCACAAACGACCATTTGATATTTGTACCAGTAGTTGCAAAAAAGCAAGTCACAAAAGCGTACAAACACATCAACCTTACAACATCCTCAACGTCATCGTGCTCGTTCTGCTCAATAATCATGTCGATCGTCTGTAATATCACTCTCGTTGAGACTTGGTCTACTCCAGCAAAACGTCGTTGAACAAATGGACTCATAATCTTCTTCGCATACGTGTGTTCAACTACTTTGGTTCCATTTTTTATTCCAAAGAATAAAGATATATCTCTCGAACTCAAAGAAATACTCTTACCACCAAACACAAAAGCTTTCCTACCTCTGCCCAATACGCAAGACAATAAAAAATTGTTCAGAAAATTATAGTTAGACAGTAAATATCATTGCAACATAAATTATCGATATGATAAGTAACAATTTTTACCGATTATAATACTTCAACAGCGCAAAGATGTCCTGGTCACTTTTAGTCATTGTTGGACCACTACATTGCCGTCAACGAATGCCTTAAAGAAAGGCCAAAACGGAGTGGACGACATCACATCAATGTGGGCAGGACAAAACTTCCTTCAATTTTTTCCCATTAAATCACAGAAGCTACGCAAATTACATCGATATTGCTTACCCCTAGATTGATTATGGGATACTGGATCGCTGTCGGATGCACCCGCCATTACCTGAGAAACAATCCCATTGTTGGTCAAAAATTCAACATCTAAACACTAACAATGTAGAGGACGAACGGTATAATTAAAACACAAGTTTTAAATTGTTGAATTTTGCTTCACAATTTCAATATCTATTAACCGAATATCAATTTTTGCTACACATTAAATACACATTAATTTTTACACCACAGTAACGCTTGATCAACACCACAAATCAACCGTGGAAAAGTCTCAAATTGTGTATCTAAAACAAGTCTTCACTTCATGTTTTTTGCTACACATTAATAATCTATATAAATCGCACATATTTTTTTTTTTATATACACCAATTAAATATCAAACAGTCTTTAGTGTTTGACTTGAAGATCTAACAATTGTCGACTATATACTTGAAAAGACTCAAAAGTTCATTGATTTCTCGATGAATTGCCTGCATCACAATATATTTCATTTGTAGCTATAGTTATTCTGCATAGCCTCTTATTCTCCTCATTTTGGATTCTCCATATTTTATCTTTCAATTTAGGTAGTTTCTGGTTGTGTGAATTGAAGTGCCAGAATTGGAATTGGAGCTGAACCATGTACAAATCTTGAAATTTTTATCAGTTCATTTCCAATTTCATTTCCTAGACTTCAATTCCACGCTTCCAAAAACCACTCTAGGTGTTTTTAAAGTTTGGAAATTAAATGAACTCCTCACTATCCTATAGTTAATTGGCTTTCTAAGGTTCACTAATATCAACCAAGTCTTTTAATTCGTGTTTTTTGCTACACAGTAAACTACCTCAAGATTGGTGGCTACACATTAACTATTCAAACAATTTGCCATTGGAAATAGAAATTGATAACAGGAACAATGACCATCTATTTGTGATGAAACCGAAAGCGAAATTCAAGAACACAACTGCACACATGTAATTTTGCTACACATCAACAATTTAACAACCCGAACAGTAAATATTTCAAGAACTCAAGCACCAACACCCAAAATATCAACAATGCAATGGGAGATAGATTTTTGGCTTTACATTAACAATCAAAAGAACTCAATATTCAAGAACACAACAACAACATATAATTTTTACTGCACATGACAACCCAAAGTCAATAACACAACAACCAATATATGATTATTAAGGTGCATTCACCATCGCAACACCAAAAATTCTAATTCTGGGTTCTCCACATTCCTAACCCAAATTTTGAATTAAACTCCAATCAACAACCAAGCAAGAATCAGATTTTTGGTATTGAGATGGCCGAAATATAAACAATGCAAAGGGGAGATGAATTTTTGCTATGCATTAACATTCCTAACAACCCAAATTCAAGAACACAACAAACAATATATAATTGTTACTGTGCATTCAACATCTGAAAACCAAACCAGATTAGGAATAATCAGTGTTCGCATCACCCAAACCCTAGACAATCCTACAACTTCAATTAAGATGAAACTTACAGAAATGGGAACCGACGGCTTCAAATTGACGGCGACGGCGGCTGTATTTGAAAGGCGGCGACGCTTGAACGGAGACGGTGAGGCGAGATCGAGCTACTGTTGCGGCGACGATGCACTACCAACGTGTCGACGACAGCGACGATTACGGTAGGCGACGGCGACGGCTTCGGTAGGCGACTGCGACGGCTACGGTAGGCGGCGATAGAGGAATCTGGCCAATGACACACACACTCCGCCGTGATAACTGCAAACAAGCGGCGAACGGGTGGGGAGGAAATTGGGGTTTGCGATTTTTTTGGTGAAGAAGCTGAATATCAACTTTCTATACCAAGATTCTGAGCATGAATTAGAGGATGGAAGGTTCGAATATGGAATTTTGAGAAAGAACACTTACCATATAGCTTCACCTTTCACGCGCCTCTCCTTCGTAGGTGAAACTCACGGCTTTGGTTGGGGGTTTTCCTAAAAAAAAATGTTGAATGGGTATATGACTAATATAATAGTGGGCTTTGGGGCCCATATTAAATTGCCCTTTAAATTATATAAAAAAATAAAAAATTATAGGATCGGGCCGACCTTAGGGCTAGACTTGGACTTAAATTTTTTTGGTAGGGCTGAAGTTGGGCAAAATATTAGGCCTGACCATAGAGCTAGCCGAGTTAGGACCTAACATTTTTTTCGTAATTCCCTATCCAAACCCAGCCCTAGCCGAGCTCGGCCCATGAGCACCCTTACTTCTACTAATAATAAATTAAAAAATTAATCATTTTTTTTTTATTAAAAAAATAGAAGAAGAGAGAGAATTAGAAAGAGAATATTTTAGTTTTTTTCTCTTGTTATCCTTAGATATTCTGATAAAAAAAACAACGAAAAAAACTTTAAAAATTACATTTAAATTAAAAAATAATGATAATAAAATTATTTTATATTTTTTAAAAATAAAATATGAATTTCTCGGAGGTAATGTATAGAATTTTAAAGTAAAAAAATTAAAATAAAATAAAGTTAAAAGTATAAGGAGGTAAAAAACAACTAACCTAAAATTGAATATTGATTGGGAAAGCCTCAACTCGGCTCGGCTCGGCTTAGAAAGAATAATTAATTGGCACCGTCTAACTTTTATAGTAATATCACTAACAACCCCTTCTTTTATGAAATATCATATCGGCTACCGTTTGGTTAGGTGGTGTTTGGTAACCGTTTATGTTTCCATTCCAATAGTGGAATGAGAATGAGATAGGATGGGATGAGAATTTTATTTTCTTCTTGGAAGTAGAATCGCGTTTGATAACGATAATTTTTTATTTTTTTATTTTGGGAATAGAATTGCGTTTGGTAACGATTTTATCCTAAAACCATTTTTTTTTTTTGAGTTTTTTTTTTTTTTGTTTTGGCGGCGGCGACGGTGGCCGGAGATGTCCGGCGACGGTTGCCGGAGGTTCCTGGAGGTGGCCGGCGACGGTCACCGGAGGTGTACAGTGGCGGCGGACGGCGGCCGATGGTGATCGACCGGTGTATGAACAGTGCCCAGTGGTTTTGAGAATGGAATGGGAATTATGAGAAATAACTTTTATTTTTATTTTTCATTTCTCAAGAAAAAAATGGACACAATTTTCAAATAGAAATGGAATGGAAACAGAAACAAAAATTATCAAAATCTATTCCCAAACAGAATTCCCAAAAATCTGGGAATGGAATAGAAAATTCTAGGAATGAATGGGTTACTAAACGGAGTCTTAGGCCCTGTTTGGTTAGTGTTCCCAACCAAACCCAACCTAACCCAAAAATTCTGAGTTTGATTTTTGGGAACGCATTTGGCAAATACAAAACTCAACCCAAACCAACTCAAAAAATAGGAATTGATTCTCAAAATGTTAAGGAAATGAGAAACAAAAAAGATTTGTTTTTTTTTTTTTTCCCAAAAAATTCAACCCAAAGTTCTCAACTCCGGCCACCATCCGATGACCACCCACCGCCGTCCACTGCCGCCGTCTGCCGTTGCAGTCCGGCGACCGTCTCCGAACACCGTGCATCGCCGTCCGTCCGCTGCCACCAACCGCCGCCAAACACAAAAAAAAATTAAAAAAAAAAAATTAATTTTAGGATAAAATCGTTACCAAACACGATTCTGTTTTCAGCACAAAACAAAAATTGTTGTTACCAAACGCAATTCTGTTCCCAAAATTCTTAACCCAACCCAATCCAACTCAACCCAACCTATTCCAGTTGAGTTCAGAAAAATGGGAACACTAATCAAATGCCACCTTAGTGTTCCTGTTTTTTTATTTCTACTGTCAATAAACGAAGATGAAAATTCTATTTTCATTCTGGAGTGTTCCGATAATAGAAACAATGTTTCGGAACAATCATTTTCTTGAAAATGTTTCTTTTAATTTACGAAAACAGAAATAAAAAATACATTTTGTTGCATCATTTGTTCTTTTTTTTTTTTTAAGGGTAAAAAAATATAATTTATCTCAATAAACAATCTTATCTATTTATTTCATCAAAATTAAACTATACTGATTTTTTAATTTGTAAATGTAAAAAATAATAAATAAATACGAATATGATATTTAAATGATCCAAAATATAATTTTATTTAACCAAGTGATATCCCTTTCAAAACTTTTATAATGAGATCGCATTCATCTATTCCCTTCAAATCAATTCCATTTAAAAAAAAAAAAAAAAAAAACTTAATTTATAATATAAATATATTTACACGTTGCTTGACTAAAATATAAACTTAAACCAATATATAAAAAATTATATATTGTCAAAACGAACAATTATATTTGGTGAAATGAGAACAACCAGACAGTGGTGTTTGGTTAGTGGTTCTGCTTTCTGTTCTACTTCCAAAAAAATGAGTTGAAAATTTTGTTTCCATTCTAGAGTGTTCCAAAAATAGAAACATGTTTGGTACTAACCATTGTTCTGAAATTGTTGTTTTTAATTTATGAAGACAGAAACAAAAAAACACGTTTGATTGTAATATTTATTCTTTTTTTTTCCTTTGGTGGTAGGAATAGTTTTGCCCGAGTAAATAAGAACATTTTTTTGTTTCTTAGATTCTTAAAAAATTAAGGAAATACGCCCAAAATTTTGGGAACAAAAACGTGTTTACCAAACGCGTTTCTATACATTAATCCCAAAATTTTGAGAACAGGAACAAAAATCAAGGAATGGAAACATTAACCAAAGGGAACCTTATATTTATACTTAGTGCCAACCATTTCCTTCTCCATATCATCACAATCATACTAAAATCACGAGCACAATTTGCACTCAACAAATCCATAAGAACAAATAAAACACCAATCACACAACCAAGATTTTTCTTAAAAAACTTACAGGCGTTTGTTAGTTTGCTTCACCTTTCTGCTCTTCATTCTTTCTGTTCTTCATCCTGTTCCAAAAAGAAAAACGAAAAAAAAAAAAAACAATCACTAACTCATCAACAAGGGAAAATTATATTTTCGGTCCCTAAAGTGGTTGGGTGTCCATGTGGACCATGAGGTTTGCCAGATTGCACTCCCTCAAGTTCCACGTTAATTTCAATATTTTGGGCGAAAAATTAGTTGTTCTCAATGTGTAACCTAATGTGTGACCTTTCTCATCATTTCATCATTTCACATAACGATTCGGATTTTTCTTTTTCATTTTTTAGAAGAATCGGTGTTAGAAAAAACATTTTAAGTTTAGTAGAGTGATAAAATGACGAAAATTATCTCATTAGAAGACCACGTGCTAAAAACAACTCATTTTTCGTTCAAAATCATTGAATCGAAGACAGTTTTTTTCCTAACAAAAATTCAAGCTTCTTTTTCTCTCTCATTCTTCAAAAGAATCGGTATTAGAAAAAAAGGTCATAAATTTAGCAGAGTAATTAAATGACGAAAATATTCTCATTAGACGGCCACTTGCTAAGAACAATTCATTTTTCGTCCAAAATCATTAACAACGTTTTCAATTTTGCGGAATTAAAATAAATTTGAAACTTGAGAAATCTAATATGTAATTTGACAAACCTCAAGATCCATATAGACACCCACCCCATACTTTAGGGGCCAAAACTATAATTTTACCTATCAATAACAATAAGGTAGTGTTTGGTCGAGTGGAATTGGGGTCTTGGAATTTAAAATTAGAAATGAACCCATTTAAATTTCAAAACTTTCGCACGTGTTCATTTCTAAGATAGTGTTTGGATGTAAGGAATTGGAGCAATGGAATTGGAATTAGAAAACTAACCGTCAGTTACAAGGTAAATTAACCTGATTCCATCCGAATCCAACCATAGGAGTGCCCTCCAAGTCATGACTAATCACCTTGCATTAAATGCAAAGTGAAATGAACCTTGGATGCATTTATGACGATCAAACCGAAATAGTAGATCTAACTGGTACTTAGCCCTTAAACCGAACCGGATCCATCACATCAAGTCATAAATGCACCCATGTTGCCAGGATTTTGATTGGAGGAGAGCAAATGATGGATGGGTTCATTTTAAATTACAGTTCCGAGACTTCAATTCTGTGTAACCAAACACTACCTATAATTCTAATTCCAATTTGGAGGCTCCAATTCCATACATGATACAACCAAACAGAATTAAAAATTATTATTTTAAAAAAACAGAAAAAAAATTACCTTAGAGCAGCCCTCTCCTCCTCTTGTAGTCGCTGACCGTGAGGGTCAAAGCATGTCGCCTACCGTCATTCTCCGGAACCCGGCATCCTATTGTTGCCTCTATCCTCTGTTTCCGTGCCATGAATCCCGCCTGGGGCCCGTGGGGTCCACCAAACTTCTGAAGCACAGCCAACGATATTGGGAGTTCGAAATTATGAAGCACGTTTGACTCTGTTCCCTGATCCACCGGGGCGCTCGTATCCACCAGTTTCCTGGCATCAGCCGCTGCCTCCAAGGCGGCGGCAGTGGCTTCCACCCCACCGACCACTCCATTACCATTTGGAACCTCCGGCATAGCGGCTGCAGCTGCGGCTTCATCCTTCACCTCCGCGGGTTTTGGAACATAGTAATTCCTTGACCAGGTCCACCGCCTCGAAAACGGGTCATGCCCATCTTTGCCTGCTTTCAGACTCGTGTTTATCCATTTCACCTCCGACGCATTTCTGAAATTCTCCGCCAGCCTAATAGCCTTCAAATCTTTCCGTTGGGCTTCCCGAGCAGCCTCCAATTCAAGCAATCTCGCCTTGATCCTCTCCACCTCGGTCTCGTCATGCTTCATTTGGGCAACCTCCATCTCTCTTCTCAGCCTATCTTTTTCGGCAGCAATGTTCAGCGGCCGCCAGGTGGCAGATTTCTTCTCCTGTAGCATCTGCTTGACAGTTGCAGCGGAGTACACAAACGTATTGGTTTTCCGTATGGCTTCGGCTTTTTCCGCCACATCGTGTTTGCTCGGCATACGGCCGCCATTCCGCTCCACCTCCCTCACCCACTGGTCAAACTCGGCTTTGACTGGAGGCGAATCAGAAATCATGGTCATTTGCTACCTGGCAGCAGTTGATTCGTTGCCCCAAACGATGTTCAGATACTGGCAGGTGGTTTTGTTGTCCAGCTTGTATTGCTGATCAGGGTCCGAGCAGTCAACGTTCCGGACCGTGCAGAGACGGTAAATCGGGCTGGACTCTCGACCCCAACAAAACAACCGACGATCAACTCGTCGAAGAACGGCTCCATGAACCATTTGGACAGCTTAGATCTTCGGATCGTGATTTCCTTGATATCCTCAAAATTAGGGATCAACGATTCACTCGATGTCTTCTCTTCGTCACTGTCAGCCAATCCGACGTCTCCGGTCGACTCCTCGTCGGAATCGCTGTCAGAATCACTCTCGCTCGAGCTGCCACAGACCCCGTGGAAAATGGTCTCCGCTTGCTCGGAGAAAAACCCCGGCTTCTTGAACCTTCCCTGCCGGAATCTCGAGATTTCGTGTCAAGCTGCCTGCGCCGTTTCGCTCGTAACTTATTTAACGCGTCGTCTTTTGCGGCTACCCGATCAGCAGATTGGGTCGATGACCACATTCCGCGGGAAATGGTGGGAGGAGGGCTCTCTTTTCCAATTTGCTTCCCCTTGTTACTATTACTATTATTTTTATTATCCTTCGCTCCCTTATCTATAATTCTCTTGTCGCTTCTCTTTGAAGAACGGGTTGCCAAGATCATCTCTCTGTCGAGTTCTGTCATCTGTGCGAGCTCCTGACGATCCTCTTCGTTCTTGTAGAGGTCACTCCCAATAGATTCATCGTCGCTGTCTCTATCCTGGTTAGAATCTTTGTCACCTTCTTCTGGAGAATCGTCTCGCTCAGCCGTGTCGACTCGTTTTTTCAAGGGGAATTTGTTGCCAGAGGGTTGTTTCCGGTTTCTATGGCCATCATCGGAATCATCATCCTTCGAGTCGGATCCATCATCGGAATACGAACCCTTTCACCTTTTTTTGGATGCCGGCGGTGACTCGTTCCGGTTCAAACTGCTTCTTCCGGCCACCTCTAATAACATCTTTTCTAAGTCCACCATGGTTGATTTTTCAAAGCTCTACTGCACAAAGCATCAAAAGTGTTGGTCATATAATATATATGTATGTTCTTCAATTTTTCATGTAATTTATATATACGCAAACATAAACCTTAAACGTGCCTGTGTATGTTCTTCAAATGTTCATATAATGTCTCTGTGTGGTTGTATGTATATAAAAGCTCGATTTCAACACTGGTCTTCAAGTTAAGACTAAAATGAAACACATTCTAGACGGATGGTTTTAATTGAGCTAGATTTCAACATTAGTATTCTTCAAATTCTTCAATTGCTCATAGAATATGTGCGCGCGCGCTTGTGCTTGTGTATGTTGTTCTTCAAATGTTAATATAAATTTTATATATATTATATACATACACACATGCGTGTGCATAAATATTTTTTTCCTTCAAATGTTCATAATATATTTGTGTGTGTGTGTGTGTGTGAACGCATGTGTAAAAGCTCGATTTCCTCGTTCTTCAAGTTCAGACTATAATGGAATATATTCTAGATGGTTTTAATTGAGCTAGATTTCAACATACTTATTATTCTTCAATTGTTCATATATTATACATGCGTATATTTACGTGTGTGCGTGTATATGTTGTTCTTCAAATGTTCATGTAACACACCCACGCACACATATATATACATGTGTGTATGAATATGTATGTTCTTCAAATGTTCATAATATACATGTATATATATATATATGCCTGTTGTGTATGTAAAAGCTTGATTTCAACACCGTTCTTCAAGTTCAAACTATAATGGAACACATTCTTGATGGTTTTAGTTGAGTTAGATTTCAACATTATTCTTCAGATGTTCTATTAAAGTTCTTCAAATGCTCATTTTTTATGTGTGTGTGTGTGTGTAATAGCTCAATTTCAACACTATTCTTCCAGTTCGGACTATAGTGAAGCACGCCCTAGACTGTTTTAATTGAGCTAGATTTCAACATTATTCTCCAGATGTTCGTTATATATTTATTAACAAATCCGGGCAGATTTTTTCAAAATGTCTTTTGATCAATGGCCTAAATCGATTTGGGATGAATGGATGACTAGGATGAGGAGATGAAACTTTTTAGAGGAAAAATTTCCGCCTAAAAATTTCGCATTCCTACTTACAAAGCGGTTGAATTAATTACATTTTATATCCTTTAAGTTACACACACACACACACTCACACTTTATTAGCCATTTTTATTATTAACTATTTTTAACACTTATAAATTTGACAATCAATATAGTACATTTAGGGATGAGCAATCCCTAGTATATACATGTGTGTGTGTGCATGTGAAAAGATCACTAAATCGTAGCAACCACAAAGGTTCAAAATATGCAGCAGACAAATCCATATTGCCCCGAGCTACAGGTTGTGTTCAAAGGTCCAAATGGAGATTTATGCCCATGACAACAAATATTCTTGTGGTCTTGGAGAATGATGGAAGAAGAAGAAGAAGAAACAGAAAGAAGGCCATTGAATTTGAAACCTCCTTAAAAACTTTTCCCATCCCTCAAATCATTGGTGTCTTTGTGAATGTTTAGTTCCTTTTCATTTCATATCTAGCGAATATAGGCAATAACAGCATGTTCAGTATGCGATAATAAAATCACATTCTGATGTAATAAAATCAATTTTTATATGCACATCCATTCAGATTTGGATTCCATTACCGCCTACCAAACATGCCTTGAGAGTTGATTTCTAAAGATTTCCAATCCAAGGAACTATTTTTATCCATTCCAAAATCTCTGTTGCCCCAACAATCCAAAAGATATATGTGTGTGTGTGTGTGCGCGCAATTATGCGTATAAAGGACACACATAAGAAGCAAAAATAACTTCGAGAATGAAAAAACACTAGTGAGGACCTATTCGACAGCAAGTGAAGTAGTATAGGCAAATCAATCAGATTGAGAAAACTTCGCAAATATGTTCTATAATTGTTCAAATCACTTCACACGTGTCTCATTCACAGGGGTTCACATTCAAGTTTGTTTTTCAAGTTCGTGAACTATGTTCAATTGTTGTCATTTTATCAATAGTAATTTTAAAATAAATTCATCAGTTAGCATAATCCCGTTGGTTTGAAAATAGTTGTATCTAATAAAAACTGTTTTAGTTCTCCAGATTAATGGAGATGGATAGGTTCACAAAAAAAAAAACATTTGTAGTTAGATTAGAGGAACCCACTGTGAGCAAACAGAAATTTCAAAATTGAGCTCAATTGATGAAACTTGAACCAAAAAACGCGAATTAAGAAAACGATTTACAGATTCAAACCCCAAGCAGGCAAGAGAAATAGTACAATTATTCAGCTAAACATAAATTATTAGCAGACATGAAAAATTTCCACCTAAATAGTAATAATAAGAAGAAATTGCAGCATAAAACTAATGATTAAATAAACGGAAATACAAATTCCATCTCTTAGGGCCGGCAAGAACAATTGTAGGTTTGAACAACAATTCAAACCGATTCTCTTGTACGGTAAAGTCATGAGATATTTATACAGAAATTGCAACTATGAAAAGATAATATGAAGAATTAGGTCTAAACTCACCTGAATTCCTCAAATTCCTCGAGAAGAGAGCTTCAAGAAAGCCCTAATCGCTCGAGCAATCGCTTGAAACCTTCAATCAGCAGCCGATTCCCCTCCGCCGCCGTCGATGGTACGTAATTCTCGCAACTCAGCCGTCTCAGACAATCTCTCACCCTCTACAACGAAATCGTCTCTCCCTCGATCCTCCCACTCCCATCTCTAATTAGGGGTGGTCCTGGGCCGGGCGCCGTCCCAGCCTGGCCCGGCCCTATTTTTGGGGCTTGACCCATGGACAAGGCCTGGACTGTGGTTTTAGGGCCTGATCAATTTTAGAGCCGACCTTAGGTAAGACCAAAATATTTTAGGGTTGGCACGGTCCGACCCGAAGACTAATTGAAAAATATACACACACATTTATATATATAATTTTTATATTAAAACCGCAATTGAAATTATTTGATTGTTTTGCAAATTAAACCATTAAGTTCTATTTGAGGTTGACTTCCCTACTCCCAACCGAGGCCAATAGCATGCAAATTCACATCAATTTTTTCCGTGCATAACAAAGAAATTAGCAGGAGATTGTCAAGTAAAAGACGTATCCATGTCAGTGTAGAAGTCTGGTATCAAGGAATTCTCCGTCTCGTGCATTGTAGCCACATAATTCATGCTCGAAGTAACAATTTTACACTTCGAAGTTATCTAGTTCATCCGAATTGGGGGAGCACTATCAGCTTTTCCACACTCATCAATAAATGGGTTGGTTTGGATTTGAGCATTATCTCAACTAGTGTTTGGTTCGGCAATTTCGTTTTGGCTCAGTTCCCCTTTTGGTTTGAATCGGCAATATTAGTATTAACTGGCTTGTCGAACGCTTGTTGAACTATATACTTTAATCTTGTTATTTTAGTATTTATTGTTGGAATATTGGTTTTGCTCTAAAGTGTAGTTTGAACTGTCATTTTAGTATTTATTCTTGGAATATTGGTTTGACTCTAAACAATATTTCTTATTAGTTTAGTATTGTAATTTTAGTATTTACTTTTTAAATTAAAAAAAAGAAGAAGTTATAGGGCCGGACTTCGAGCTTAATTTTTTTTTTATAGGGTTGTACTTGAGCATGAAAGTAAGGCCCGACCATAGGGTCAGGCTGGGTTAGGGTCTAACATTTTTTTGTAATACTCTAGTCAAAGCCCGGCCCGGTCATTGACCACCTGTCATAACCCGTCCCGGACACCCGTCATCCTGAAGCGGGCGTGACTACAACGTGACATCACCAATACCCAAATAACTAAACGAAAGACAATACATACCCACTGTATAATACAAATATCTACTATGGGGGACACACCTGTCCCGAAATTTTATTTAGCTAAAAGTATTTATCCATAAACCCCCTTTTTTTTTTAATAGGTTCGTCCTTGACAGCTCCTCTTAAACGCCTATATGACTTCATCACGTAGCTCTACCTAGTGCCAGTAGGGGACCGACTCCTAGCTGTTGTACCTGCGAGTGTACTGCCTTCTTAGTAAAATATTTTTTTAAATATTAATACGTTCTAAATATTTTCACAATTTAGTATGGATCAAGCACAAGTATATAAGCAATGAAAATAAAGTGGTATAGATAAGTTCCATCTAGTATAAAATCATACCAGTCATCATAATAAATAATATCAAATCAATCAATATACTTAAATCACCACATCTCAATGCACCAATCTCAAACACACATCTCCAACACACACACACTGGCCAGACCTAGTGATCGTTTTAACCTCACGATCGGGAGTTTGCAACGGTACCGTACCATCCGTAGGATATGCCTTCCTACGAACACCCATCATTCCGCCGAAGCAGATAATCACTGCGCAGTATAAACGTCTAATATCACTCTGCCGAAGCAGATAAACATCACTCCGCCGTAGCTGACAACATCACTCCGCCGAAGCGGATAATCTCACTCTACCGAAATAGATAACTACTAGGGCATCGCCAAATCAAATACAGCATCATCGAATCACAACTCAATAAATATCGTCAAATCATCACGTCTATCTCTTTTCCTCAAAACCAACTTTTAAGCCCAAAAGCATATTTCACACTTTTCTTTTTAGAGAAACCGTCTGATTCTTTCAAAACTATTTTTCCACTCTTTATTTTTCTTTTGAAAACCAGATATTTTTAGGAAAACAGATGTTTTCTATTTCCTTTTAAAAACACCATCTGATTTTACTAAATTCAACAAAGATTCATTTTCAGTTTCATTTTGGAAACCATCGAAATCTTCCCAAAAGCCGTTTACCAACTCACCCAAAGCCTACTTGATCCATATTATTTATAAATTCACACAATTTAAGTAAACACATATTTCATCATACACATACATAGAAATATAGTTTGGTAAGAAGACAGTACACTCACCTCATGATCCGTTCCCAAAAGCTTTTACTGACTACTCTCTACCGAAACCCCGGTGCCTGCAAACCTAATAATAATAGGGTCTAAATTAATATCGTATTTAAAATAACCCAATTAGATGAATGCAGGTCCTAATTCTTCATAATTTTCCCACTCCCCATATTCTATTACAAATAAAATTATTATTTGTTTTAATTTCGCTTCGTTAATTTTACTGTATCCGTTTGTTAAAAATTAGCGATTATAAAAATGTTATTACGCCCACGACCATTACTATTGCAAATACGATGAATTTTCATGCTCAACCATTTAATTCAATCGATAACGATATCCACTGAAAATGTTACCTGTTCCGAAACGTTCACAGGCCGCGAGATAAATTTTGAATTTTATTGGGGTTGCTTTTGTAATTTCTCTTCTTTTTTTTCTTTTTTTTTTCCTTTCCTCTTTTTTTTTTTTTTTCCCTGTTCTGTCTCGGTTCAGTGACCCGCCGGACCTCTTCAACGCCGACCGATCTCCACTCCTCCCGTCGATCTTCACTGTCAACGTTCCGGCACACGCACACACCATGCCGAGCACCTCCCATACCCACACATGCGAAATCGCCGGAGGAACGACGACGAACTCACCAACAGCGGCCACCGAACCCGTCACCGCCGATTCTCTCTCTCCTCTTTTTTTTGTCAACTCTGGCGGCCACCACCCATACATCTTACCGACGATCACCCCACTCACATACCCGTGGAATCAGAGCACACACATGCCTCCACACCCCTGCAACTGGAACACCCTGTTTGTCGGAGAACCGTCCACCGTCAACGATCCCCAAACGGCAACCCTATACACCCTCACGTTTGAACACAGCATCCTCGATTACATCTTCTCTCACCCTCAATCGCCGGCTGATCGGAACCATTCCCTTCCTTCCGTCGATCTCGAACACCCGACGTCCCCCCCCCTTCGTTCTTCTCTTTCTCTCTCTAGATTATTTTCTGATTTTTTTTTTCTTCAGATTTCCTCCCCTTTTGAGATCTGCATTCCTGATGTTCGTGCATGGTTTTTATATGCATGAACTAAGTGGATGGATCCCTTGATCAAATCTTGCCACGTCGCCGGTCTTCACCCTTCTCTCTGTTTCGGTTCATGGTCCGGCCAGCAAGCACAGCACACACGCACGTGTATGTGTTATATATATATGTGTTTTTTTAAATCTTTTATTTTATTACACTTTTTGCCCCCTAACTTCTTTACATTTCTTATTTGAGCCCAAGGTACTATTTTCAATTTTCTTAAATCGCGGTTTGCGCCTTTAAAATTTAAGCGACAATTTGAATCCCATTGTTTAGAATAAACATTTCTAATTTTTTTTTAATTGACCCTTAAACTAAAAATTTAATTAGGCTTTCAATTAACTCTATTTTTTACTCCGTAATTTCCTAAATGCTCTAGAATGAAAATAAAATGACATATGTGGGAGATCGGGGTCTTACACCACCCCTATGAAATATCCCCATTAACGGTGCAACACTTTGTCACCCTTTATGAAGTGGCCCCGTGCTGGGCCCGTTGGTTATTTTGGTGCTAATCAATGAGTTTGGGCTTGGGCTTTCTATCGGGTAAAATTGGATATCTGATACCGCGTATTTAAGCGTAAAGGGAAAAAGACTTTTTTGATCCCTGAAAGATGACTAAAGTGTTCAATTGGCCCCTACGATTTGAAACTCGACACATTTGATCTCAACATTTCAAAATTGTGGCCCTTGGGTCGGGTTCCGTTAATAAAATTTGGGGGAATTGGATGGAAAAAGTCATGTGACAAGCACATGACGTTTGGCCAAGGGAACATGCGTAATTTCATTCTTATTAATTTAGTGGGGTCAATTTACATATATTGTTAAACTAAGGGGTCAAAATATTTTTTCCCAAACCATTTTCTTCTTCTATTTTTCTCTATATATATATATATATATTTTTGGCTTTTTTTGGCTCCTCAGTCCCCTCCGTTTCTTTGCACCACCGAGCGTCGCCGAACCAAACAGTAGCCAAATGAAGACGCCGACGTATCAATTGACGAGAGCTCGAGTGGCTTCCGAGTCGTCGCGGAGGTCGAAGACGACTTCGTCGACGGTGGACAAGTTGTCAGGACTCACGCCGTGGAAATTCATCCAGGCGTAACCAAGATCATGGAGGTCAAAGTCGTCTTCGTCTTCTTCGCCATCATCTGCGTCGTTTTCGTCGTCGTCTTTTCCATCACGTGAGTCATCTTCGTCTTGTTTACTATTTCCATTTGATTTCGAAACTGGGTTTCAATTTTGAAATCGAAACAGGGTTTCGATTTCGAAACCCAAATCGAACAAATCGAAACCGTGGTTCGATATGGGTTTGGAAATCGAAACCCAAATCGATTTCGATTTCGAACAGGGTTTCGATTTAGGAAATCGAAATCGAAACCTAAATCGAAACCCTATTTCGATTTTGATTTCAATTTCGAAACCGTGCACGATGTTCGGTGGTGTTCTTCGATTTCGATTTCAAAACCGTGGTTCGATTTGGGTTTCGAAATCGAAACCCAAATTCGATTTAGAACAGGGTTTTGATTTCGAAATCGAAACCCTATTTTGATTTCGATTTCAATTTCGAAATCGAAACCCCTAGGTTCGATTTCGATGGTGTTCGTTGTTTTGGTGGCGATGTTCGACAGTGTTCTTCGATTTTGATTTCGAAATCGAAATCGATTTTCTGTTTCAATTTTGAAATAGAAATCGAAACCCTAAGGTTCGATTTCGACGGTGTTTGTCGTTTTGGTGGTGGTGTTCGGCGGTGTTCTTCGTGCCATGTTCTTCGGTTTCGATTTCCTGTTTCGATTTCGAAATCGAAACCCCAAGGTTTGATTTCAGCGGTATTCTTCGTTTTCGATTTCGGTGTTCATCGGTAGTATTATTCGTTTTGGTGGTGGTGTTCGTTGGTGTTGATGTTCGTTTTGGTGTTGATGTTGTGTTTTAATATGGGAGCCAAAAAAAAAATATTATGTTGTACTCCCTTATTTTTAGTACAAAATTCTTAGAATATAATGGAATTATTCCTTAGTTTTGCTCATATTTCCTCTTTCATAGAGGTTTGTACTTTGTTTGGTTGAATATGTCATTCTTTTTGTATTTTTTGGAGTTTTTAATTCCCCTTTTAATGAAGAAAAAAAAATCAAATAATATTTCTAAAAAAAAAATGTTGTTTTGTTCCCATAAATTTGTTGTTCCCATAAATTCTGTTTTGTTCCCATAAATTCTGTTTCGTTTCCATAAATTTGTTGTTGAAATTACATGTTCAAATTTAGTAATATTTATATTTGCCGACGAAGAAGAAGACAACGAAATTTGTTTGTTTGAATATGGGAAGGTCCTATTCGTCAGCTTCAAAATTTATTCCCAAATTTTTGTTTCAATATGGGAGGGTCCTATTTGTGTTTCAAATTTGTTCCGAGATTTGTGTTTCAATGAAGAATTAACAATTAATATGGGGGTAAGAAGAGTATTTAAAAGTTACAAATAAATATTGAGTAAGAAGAATAAAAAGAAATAGAAAAAAAAAATATTTTGACCCCTTAAGTTTAGATGACTTTTTAAAATTAACCCCTTTGAATAAAAAGATTAAAATACCCTTAATGAAACGTTGACCGTCAGTTGACTTAACGGAATCTGTCTCAGGGGCCAATTTGGAACGATTTTGAAATGTTGAGATCAAATGTGTCAAATTTCAAATCTTAGGGACCAATTGGACACTCTAACCATCTTTTAAGGACCAAAAAGGTCTTTTTCCCAAGCGTAAAATATCACAATATAGTGCACTTGAGTAGGAATGTCAAAGTATAGGAATTGGATTGTAATTATTATTAAATTTTATTTTTTAATTTAATTTAACAAAATTGATTTTTTGGGATTTAATAATAAAATTGCAAAAAAATATTCAAATTGAAATACGATAATGATAAATAACCGGATTATAGACATGTACTCGTTTCTCGATTATCCCAATATATAATAGAGTAATTTAACTACAAGTTAAATTACAATGAAAGTTTGACCATTTAATCGGTATTAGGGATTCGATTTTAATCTACAGTGAACCAATCCTTAAATATAGTTCATCCTATTGACTATATCAATTAATCGACCATTTAATCTTCATAGATTATTTTAGGGATTCGATTCCTTCTAATCTACGGTAAATCAATTCCTAAGTATAATCCATCCTGTCAAACCATTGATTCCAATGAAAACGGATTGTATAATGGTTAGATTTAAATCACATATATTAGCTCTGACCTATAAATACCAATAATTTATTTATAACATTTATAAAATGATAAAACATGAGATGATTTGATAAACAATATAAAAGCATTAATATTTTGTTATACAATCTTATACATAGATAAAATAAGGGAAAAATATATTTTAAACCTTCTAGGTATTGACAAATTTCTAAATGATTCCTCTCCGTTTGAGCATTTCATTTTAAATTCTCTATGCATTAGTATGTTTTTATTTGGTCATTTTGTTAAAAAATCTGTCAAAACTAACTGAATTTTAAGGGTAAAATTGTCATTTTACATTTTTTTTTTTCATTTTTTCTTCTTCTTTGACTTTTCTCTCTCCCTCCCTCTATCTCTCTCTCTCCCACTCAACCCCCTCTCCTTCCCTCCCTATGGCAACCGATTCACCCCTTAACAGGGGTGAAAAACACCCCCCAGTTGCAGGGGGTGAAACACCCCTGTGCAACAAGAGAGGAACACTCCCTATTGCACGAGGGTGTTCCACCCCTCTTTTTTACAGAGGGTGAAGACCCGCTGTTTTATAGGGGGTGAAGATCCCCTGTTAAGGGGGTGTTTCATTTCATAGGGAGGGAGGGAGAGAAAGTTGAGCGGGAGAGACAAAGAGGGAGGGAAGAAGACGAGAGAAGAAAGAGAGAGAGTTGAACAGGAGAGTGAGAGATGACGGAAAAAAAAATCATTAAAAAAATAAAAATATATGTAAAAAGACTATTTTGCCTCTCTATTCCATTAGATTTGACGGATTTTTTGATAGAATGACCAAATAAAAACGTGCTAATATATAGAGGGTTTAAAATGAAACGTTCAAACGAAAATGGACCATTTAGAAATTCGTCAATACCTAAAGAGTTGAAAATGTACTTTTCTCATAAAAGAAACACAAGAAATGGAACTATATGGAAAAATTTAGAACAAATACATTCTTAATCCGGTTTAATTACTTAGCCTTCCAAGAAACGTTCTTCATGTTTCCCAAGCTTTTCCAAGCTTTCATGGAATTTTTTGTGTAGAAAAAAATGATAAAGAATGAGCCAAAAAAAGAATGAGGGATGAATAACAAAGAATGAAGAATAATTTTCAAGCTGCCTGAAATTTTTCCAAAAATACCCTTTTAATTCCCCTTTAATTGCCTCACTTATCTATAACTATTCTCTTTTTAGGGAACTGTTAGGGCTAGGTCTACTGACCAGATGGATCCAAGTCGCACGATCCAGTACTCCTGCACCGAGACGTGCGTCAAATCTCAGATTTTCTTCCATTTTTTCCTTTTGTCCTTTAAATCATAATTTTATATCTCAAATTTTATTTCTGCAACAAAATATTAAATATTATTACTAATTAAAATTTAATTAAAAAAATAACAAAATTATAGATTTAGAGTAAAAAATTTGGTACAACATTGATAACCTTGTCATTTTGCACAATTGCGCTAAACCAAATATTTTTCTCATGTTATTTTATAAATACCAGTCAACTCCTTATTATTTTAGTCAAACACCACTTACCTTCTTTATTGATAAAAAATTAATAAATTTTTTATTATAACTAGCGTATAACCCGTGCCTGAAGGCACGGGTGTTAAAAAAAATTGAACAATTAAATTGTTTGACTTTTACTATTATTAGATAATTCCAATGAACTACAATTAGACACAAATTAATAATGTGCATAAATTAAAAAAAAAAAAAAAAACAATTACAAAACTTTCGACATAACATTCTCAAGATCACACTCCTGTTTTCAAATGAATAGAACAATAAGTAACACGACCAATAACAATCAATAAAAAAAATTGAGAAAACACCATTTATTTCTCAAGTTCTCAACTTTCATTTTCAAATGAAAACAGTAATAACAAAAAAAAATTGTATAATTTACTTAGTTTATACAACACTCTCATTTTCAACAATCTGTTTTTAAACCAATACAACAATAACCAAGAATATAAAAGTAACAATTTTTATTTTATTTTTTTGAAAAAAAAAATGTGACAATCCAATTAGATTATACAATATTTCCACCAAATTTCAATAATTGAACGCTTATTACAAACAAAACTCATATGCAAACATAATTACACCAATTGAGCACAATTGCAATCAAATTTTTAAAAACATCCAATGCAAATATAGTGTAAAAAATACCAATTGAACCTAATTTTAAATAAAAATTAGAAAAAAGTGATGGAAGAAGGATTTCCTATGTGTAGAATTAAAATCATATATTTTTTGTCTCCATACCCTCATTTATTGGAGACAAATTGGTTTTGTTTTTTTATTCTGTTTATGTTATCAAATTGAGAACAAAAAACTAAACAAATAGGGGATTAGGTTCCGGTTTTGTTTCTTTCCCAAGTTTTTTGGAAACAGAAATGAAAGAAAAATTGGATAAAAACACTAATTAAATAATACCTTGTGTGTCTATTTTTTAAAGCGTTCTTGGAACAAAAATACTAAACAAACACCACCTTAAGTACCTAAACTTCCAATCCATCCCGAACCAGCCTAAAAGTTTTTTTTTTCTTTAACAGGAGCAGTTTTTTTTTTTAATCCTCATATTTCTGATTTTGTTCCTATTTTTCCGAGAACAAAAAAAAAAATAGTACCTAAAAGTTTTATTGTTTACCTCTCACATCATAAAAATTGTTTAAAAAAAATGGAAATAGATAGAAAATAATTGAGAATATAAATTTCAAACAAACGCAAAATACCTTGTTTCCTCAGAGTTTCAGTTTCCCAATTTCTGTTTCTATTCCCAGAAATAAAAACCTGAGAAGTGAAACTAAGTCTGAGATGGTCAGTGCCATCAATTATGCTGGAAAAACTAAGTAATTAAATCAAATCCTTCAAGTTATGAATCCAATTGGAAGTTAATGTTTCCCAAATCAGAAACAGAAATCAATTTCAATGAGAATAGGGTTAGGGTTTCGGAGAAGAAATAAGAGAATAGTGTGGTGGCGACCTGGCTGTTGCGATGGAGATGTTTCGAGGCCATGTTCATGGAAGATCTTGTAGCAGCAGTGGCTCGGAGATGGCGACGGTAACGAATGAGATTGAAGAGGAGGAAATTCGGCTCCAAGAGGTAGGGAGATTGAGACGTCGCCGACGGATAATATTAAAAAAATTCAATTTTCGGCGATGGAAGGAAAGTCTGATGATGGGAGAGAGGCCCTCAATCGGTGCCTTAATTAACCGAGAGAGAGAGAGAGAGAGAGAGAGAGAGCTAATTGGGAGAATCGCTTAGGCAATATTAACCGACAGAGAGAAAGAGAGAGCTAATTGAGAGAGAACAAAGATTGAGGAGGAAGGAGACAACTTTTTCCATAGATAGAGAGAGAGAGGTCAGCTAATTGAAATGGTAAATCAGAATATTTATTCTTGGGAGATCTCACGGGTTAAGCTAGAGAGAGGGATTTTTTGCTAATTATAATCTACCGTAGCCAATCACTCGCATATAAAATTGTTCCTTACATAACTCATTAATTAAGTCATTAATTAAGGGCATGTTATGTTTTTGCCCATTATTCCTTATATAACTCATTTTTTACTTCCATGTAAATCATATTTATATTCATTCCTTTCAAATTAAAAAAAAAAAAAAAAACAATTCCATGATGATATAATGATATTTCCTTTTCAGTAAACCCAGTTTCCTTTCATAGTCTTTAACTTATGTTGCCAAAATATCCTAGCAATTACAAGTTTGTCCTAGTCAGCACATTACTTGTCCTAGTTAGCATTTCGTTTGTCCTAGTCATATTTTTGTTTGTCCTAGTCAGCAAAAACCGTCCTATTTTATATAATAGATGACAATTTTACTTTTAACTATTTAAAAATAAAAAAATAATTAAAAAATAAAATACATAAATAATCCTTTAAATTTGTTTTATATATTTTTTCATCCAATTTGAAACGGTGTTAGCGAATTGGCCATAATTGAAACGATTGAAATACCTTAGGGTTGTATGAGTTGAAATTAAAACTACAGGGACCAATGTGGGATTGGAATCGAACTTCGATGGCGTAGAGCACAATTACATCGAAATCAATCGGCTGAAGCTCCGCATAGCTGAGATCGAAATCAGTAGTGGTGTTCCTTCATATTTTTCCGGCGATATGGTTCTCCTGGCGGCACCATTTCCATTTTCGGAGCGGGTTCAGGGCGATTGCACTCGAATTTCAGAGGGTACGGACAGTCTGACCCGCCACTGGAGCCCGAGGAGATCAATTACTCCGACCTCGACGGCGGCCTCTCCGGCCTCCTAGACGCCCTCGACGTATCGAAGGTGATTCCGTTGAATTGAAGTTGTGCTTGGCTGATGCGAAAATGCTGAGAAAACACAAGGTAAATATATATAGTTTGTTTGACTGTGTGTTGATGTGTTTGTTTTGAAAGCAATAATAAGGGGAAAATATTCGTTATCCATATGCTTATAGGGGTATTTCATTGGTATTGTGGTATGACTATTGCAGTGAATTTACTCAATAAGTTCACCAAATTTATACAGTTCATTACATTATAAAATTTAGTGGTTGGATTAGGTGACTCTAATTTTATTCATTTTTTAATTTGTGTTGTCTAGGGTGCGATGCACCGAATTCCATCATAACACTGCAGTTAAGCGTGCTTAGGCAAGAATAGTAGTAAGATGGGGACCTTTGGGAAGACCTCGTGTTGCACCCCAATTTTATTTAGAAAGGAAGTTTTAGCGCAACGGTAGAAGTTGTCGTCGTGTGATCTAGAGGTTAAGGGTTCGAGTCGTGGAAATAAACTCTTGCAACGCAAGGTAATCCTGCGTACAATAGACCCAGATAGTACAATCCTTCCTCGGACCTTGTGCATGACGGGAGTTTTGTAGCACCGGACTGACCTTTTGTTGTCTAGGGTAATTTTGACTTGGTGTTATTGAGTTTTGGTTGTGTTTGGTTGGATGGAGGATGATTGATGTGGATATTTTAACTTCTATTTCTATAATTTGGTTGGAGGAAGTGTATTTCCCCCTTCGAAAGACAAACTCATGGCACTACATTTGCTATATGATTTTGCATTTCCGTGAATGAAATCTAATAGGAATGAAGTTGTATTTTGAATGAGTGCCCATTCAAATTTTGACGGCTTGGGGTTGTTGCTTGGGAATTGGGATCCAATTTTGTGGTTGTTATATTGGGAGGAATTGTCTCTTACCTCAAATTTATAGTTATTGTACACAAATAGTTTTTGGTTTTATTGGTTTCTCTATTGTGACCTTGAGGTTTCGGATTCAAATCTTGGAAATAGTTTCTCTGTATGGAGGGGCAAGATTACATACATCTAACCCACCTCAGCTTCTGCAACGGAAGGAGTCTTTGTGCATTGGGTTTCCATTTTTTGATACATCTTTACTAACTGAAAATTTAGATAATTTTCATTATTTTGATGGTCTAGTCAAAACCAGTAATGATGCTATAAAATTTGACGAAAGCACCAAGCGGTTTTGAGTATTACAGTTAAACTATTAGCCATGGTGTTTGTATAAAATTCTTCAGCATTCTAGGTGCCTGCTTAGATTGATTTCTAAAAGGAGAAGAAAGTTTTATCCCCATAAGTAGTCTTGTTTTGTTTGTCCAAAATCTATTTCAATATCCAATCCAAACAAACTGTAGTAAGCCAACGGGCCTAACTCATTCTCAAAAGACGCGTTGAAAGAGGAAAATTACCCCAGACTTTATATAGCTTAGGATTAGGTAACACAAGTGATGTGGGATTCAACACACCCCCTCATGCCTTGAAATACGTCCTTGATCTCCTTCAGGACACTGGGATGCTTGGATATAGATCTACTTCAAGTCCTATGGATCCAAATCTTAAGTTAACAACAGACTTAGGAGAATTATTACCAAAACTATCGGTATATCAACAACTTGTGGGTCGCCTTATCTATCTGACTAATACAAGGCCAGATCTTACGTATGCTGTCAGTGTTGTGAGCCATTTTATGCACTTACCACGTACACCACACTTGGATGCAATCTACCATATCCTTCGTTACCTCAAAACCTGCCCCAGTCATGGTCTCTTTTATATGACAGGGGCACATGAGGTACTCTCCTGCTTTATAGATGCCGACTATGCAAGATCGAGATGCTCGACCTCTAGTGTATGCACCTTTCATGGAAGACACCTAATATCGTGGAAGAGTAATAAACAATCCGTTGTCTCTCAATCTTCTGCTGAAGTTGAGTATCACACCATAGCTCAGGGAACGTGTGAACTCTTTTGGCTTACATTCTATTCTAACCGAGTTGGGATTTCCCATGAGAAACTCATCTAAACTGCTCTGTGACAACAAGTCCGCCTCCTCAGACTCAATTCTCTATGGAAGGACGAAATACATCGAGGTAGATATCCACTTTATCTGTGAGAAAGTCCGATCAGGAATCATCACACCTACCTTCATCCCATCTTCCGAATAGGTTACTAATATATTCACCAAGTTCACAGGACCATCTCTTCTTCAGTTAGCTATTGGCAACCTATTACTCATCAATTTTTTCGCCTTAGCTTGAGGGAAAGTGTTGAAGTACAACATGTATGCATTTCTTTTTTGCTCTGATATCGTTATTTTATGGCTTTATTAGCCCATTTATTCCGGTGATATATTTTTCTAATTTAGTCTGCTCCTGTGGCTATATAATTAAGAGAATAGAACCCATTCAGTATATACAAAAATATTAAAATATACTTTTTCTCTTTTCCCATATCCTTTTGATACAAATATGAACTTATTAGTAATAAATAGACACTCTAGAACATATTAAAATATAGATTTAGTTGATAAATGGGTTTCAAATTGGGAACAATCATGTACCCAGTAGGTTGGGTGAACAGTGGGTTGCAAAGTTTAGGGTGCATGGCAAAAGACACTACTTTAATCTAGGTTGTTCTTTGGCTAAGTTATTTCATTTTTTTTCTCAACAGGGAATATGTTTCAGCTATATGCAGCGTGATTATCGTCAGACCAGAGTGTTGAATAACAACTTGCAAGCTTCTTCTTCTTTGAGTAAGTGTTATTATTGTTGGTTCTTTACTATTCCAAAGATAATTTTTATAGTTTTTTATTATTTGTCTAATGCCGAAGAATCACTCTGAGGAGCTTTTTAAAATTATTTTAATTGTTTGCTTATAAAAGAAGAAGATACATCAGACACTCCTTTGCAAAATATCTAAATCTAGAATTGAGTTTGAAGATACATCAGACACTCCTTCGCAAAATATCTAAATCTAGAATTGAGTTTGACTTCAATTATACAACAACAACAACTAAGTCTTTGTCCCATTTATGTAGGGTACACAACCCCGGGTTTAAGATAAAAAAACAAACAAAAAAAAATTAAAAACATTGTATACCCGGGGTTGTGAACCCCGAGTATACGGAACGTTCTTCTCTATACCCGGGGTTAAATTTTTTTTTTTAAAACATTGTATGCCCGGGGTTGTAAACCCCGGGTATACGAAACGTTCTTCTTTGTACCCGAGGTTAAAAACAAAACAAAAAATTAAAAACATTGTATACCCGGGGTTGTGAACCCCGGGTAAACGGATTATTCTTCTCTGTACTTGGGGTTGGTAACCCTGGGTTTTAATACCCAGGGTTACCAATCCCGGGTAGTTTGGGTTGTGTAAATAAGTAAAAAACAACTCGTTTTCTGTAAAAAAAAAGTTTTAAAAAACTGTGCAACGCGTAAACAACTCGGGGGTTACCAATCCCGGATAGCTTGGATTGTGTAAATAAGTAAAAAACAACTCGTTTTCTGTAAAAAAAAAAGTTTTAAAAACTATGCAATGTGTAAACAACGGGGGGTTTTCCTTGTTTTGTCAATGACCCTCCTTTTGTCTTTTTCGTTTTGTTTGTTATGTCTTATAATTTCCTCATTGTTGCATAAGTGACCGTCCCCTTGTAACTATTTTATCCCTTAAATCTACATCTTTACACATTCTTGAATATGTATTTGTTTCTAATCTGATTTGTTTTTTTCTTTTGTGGCTTTTTCCCCTTTGTTTGGTACTTTTTTTGTTTGTTTTGGCTTATACTTGCCGAATTAAAGAGAGAACATCCTGGACCCTCTAGATTATACGCTTACCCAGCGTCATGTGAGTTTTAAATTTTAATGCTTTGCCATTGCAGTTCACGCGATATAATATTTTTTTCAAAAGTCAAAGTTATTGTTCTACATGAAAATCACTGCATATTTTTCATGTAAAAAATTGCAAGAACTTTCATGTCTTACAGTGGCTAGACTCTTGACAAAATTGTTAAATTTCTCTTAGACTAATGAGTATCAAACTAGATCCCTGTACTGACATTAAATCTGATGCGCCTGGTTTTCAGAAAAGGAAAAGAATATTAAATAATAAATAAGCTTAAGGATAGGGGTTTTTAAAGCGCCGGTTTTTTCAAAAAAACATACTTATTCCGTTTTAAAAAATAGGTAGTTGCCACCTAGTATTGGGTTTAAATGGTGTTCTAGGTCACCGAATTTTTAGAAAAATAATTTAAATGGCCTAAGTAAAAATTGACTTTAAAAAAGACACGGTCAAACCAAAGATTCATTTAAAGGCTCGGGAGTTGGTTACGCTCGGGGAAAGTGTTAGGCACCCTAAGACGCCCTTCCGAAAACGGTACCTTATGTCCAATTAAGTCTAATTAGTTTAGTCCGAATGTTTTATTTTATTTTAAAATTATTTCCTTCTTATAAAATCTTTTTGGTATTTTCACAAATAAGGTGGGACAAGTTTTTGAATTTTTGGGAATGTTCTCCCCGGTATAACCTCTTATCGAATA
Organism: Eucommia ulmoides; assembly: GCA_016647705.1. Lineage (NCBI taxonomy): Eukaryota > Viridiplantae > Streptophyta > Magnoliopsida > Garryales > Eucommiaceae > Eucommia > Eucommia ulmoides. The sequence continues at coordinate 117,127 of JAENRU010000479.1, forward strand.
TTAAGGATTCGACAAGGATGGTCCCCGAGGGGTTATTTATATATGTTTCCTAAAGACTTCTTTACTTTAAATGTGCAAATTCAAATAAGTGAATAAATATGAAAATATGAATGCAAAAATTAAAATTATATGAATTTTATTTTATAAGCAAAAATGACAAAAAAAACAAAACTAAAGGGTTTAATTTAAATATGTCAATACAAACTGATATGAATACTGCATGAATTAACCTGATTATATGTGATAATGATTTAATTAAAAAGAAAAACGTAAGTGGTGCACGTGTCGTGACTAGATATGAAAAAGTAGCATGAATTTATGAAATTAAAAAAAAAACTATATATAGAAAAAAAAGTGTGAGTGATGAAAGTGTACTAAACATGTCGTCTAAATAATGCAAGAAGTAAATATGCTAGATGGATGCAAAAATGTCTATGTTGAGTTTGCCCAATTAATTTAAAGAAGTCCCAATTTGAAATTCCCTCAAATTATATGGATATGAGAATCGAGGGAGGTTTGCAGAAACAATTTAGCAAAATTTAATCTTTCTGAAATTTAAACGAAATCCCACGAAATTTTTTACTGAGGAAAAAGATTTCCTAAAACCATTCGTTTCTAAATTCCACTCGAGTCGAGGAGTGGAAACGAGGCTACGGAAAACTCTTCCACGATTTATCGAATTGTCGGATTCAATTTAAGGTTCGTAAGGATTAATTCCTACAAATAATTTTTTTTTTTATTATTATTTTTTTTAGTGTTTTGATAAGAAGAATAAAATAAAAATAAAAATAATTAAAAAAATTCAGAAAAATACAAAATAAAAATGCAGTAAAATAAATAATAAAATATCCTTCACCTAACGCTCGGGGTTAAGCTCAACGCGAGAAACCCACTCCGGAGTTTTTATTGGATTATCGGACGATTGTTTTTTATACGAATTACAAACAAACAAAACAATTTTTTTTTGTTGAAATAAAATAAATAAATAAAACAGCGGGTGTCCTCGTCTAAACGTTCAAAGGTTCAGATTGAGAATGGGGAACCTCATCTCAATGTTTTTTATCGAGTTATCGGACAATTAAAAAAATAAAACTTGCAGGAATTTAAATTGCAAAAAGAATAAAATAAATTGAAAAAAAAATTTAATAATAAGAAAATATATCTGTTCTAGGCTAAGAATCCCAATACTCGGATTTTTTTTCTCTCTCAGACAGCTTCCTGAAAGGGTTTACGATAAGAATTACTCTCTAAGGTTTTTATTTATCTCAATTTCTAAATATCTCCGAAGGGTTTTTCTCTGAATTTTTGTGTCTCTAAACTATGAGGAGGAGGGTCTTATGTATAGGAAGGATGCAGAGTGAGAAATTCTAAGAAACCCTAGTCCCAATTCGACGAGGAAAATGAACAAAACCTAAAAGGAAAGGGAAAAGAAACCTAATCCCATTTTGACAAGGAATTTTTTTTTTTCCATTTTTTTTTTCTTTTATCTTTCTTTTCTTTTTTCAATTTTTCTTTTCATTTTTCTCTATTTTTTTGAAAATAAAAATAAAATAAATTTTAAAATAAAACATAAATTTTTTGCAGGACAGTTAAAATGCCGTGTCTATAAAATCGTTGTAATATAATGTTATTATCAGGGTGTCAAATCTACATGGAATGGATTGCATTATCAATTTCTTCTCAGGGGAATTATTTTTAGACAAAATTAGTAGAAAAATTTTAATTGTAGAAAATCTAACAAACTATATATATTGAACAAACTTGGGTTAGGGTTCGCGCCCGCGAGCTTGAAGTCGGCGCCTGCGACGTTGGGTAGAACGGGCTAGTGACAACTTTAAATGAACACATCTCTGTCGTCTGAACTCTGTTTTAGCTATATGACCACTTTTTGAAAAGCTTACTTTTATATTCAACTGGTTTCTTATCAAAATCCAAGTGTATCATTAGTTATGATTAAATGTACAATGGTCTGCATTATAATGACCGTAGTATGCGACTTGTAGCTCTGATTTTTGATAAAATACTCCAAAGCTGCATGAATGCAAATGTGAACTCAATAGAAATAAATAGACACTCAAAAATGTTAAAAATATAGATTTAGAGGATAAAATAGGTTTGAAATTGGGAACAATCATGTATGAGTGGGTTAGGTGAATAGTGGGTTGCAAAATTTGGGGTTCATGGCAAAATATCCTACTTTATCACCAGGAATGATTAGTCTATATGCAGCGTGATTGGGGCAAGTATCCTCGGACTAGACTGGAGGGTTGAATAACAACTTGTGTAAGAATTATTTGTTTAATGTAAGAATCTGCGTGTTATTTATTTCACTCCGAGGAGCTTTTTAAAATTATTTTAATTGTTTGTTTATAAAAGAAGAAGATACAATACCTTGGAGTATGTGGTTTGCGAATGACATAATACTAGTTAACGAAAGTAAAATAAGTCTTAATACTAAATTAGAAAGATGGAGAGAAATTTTAGAGTCTAAAGATTTGAGGGTTAGTAGAAATAAGACGGAATACATGCATTACAATTTTAGTAATGTCCGGACGGAGGGTAGTGCTGTCAAAATTGGCGATGAGGAGGTGCTAAAGGTTGATCATTTTAGATATTTAAGTTCAATTATTCAGAGCAATGGTGAAATTGAGGAGGATATTACGTATAGAGTCAACGCAGGTTGGTTAAAGTGGAGAAGTGCAGTTGGGGTGATTTGTGATCGTAGGATTTCGTTGAAATTTAAAGGAAAATTCTACAAAACTACTATAAGATTAACACTTCTGTATGGTTTAGAATATTGGGCGGTAAAAACAAATAATATTCAGAAAATTGGGGTGACAGAAATGAGGATGCTGCGGTGGATGAGTGGGAAAACGAGAATGAATAAAATTAAAAATGAGACTATTAGAGAGAATTTAGGAATAGCACCCATCGAAGAGAAAATTAGGGAAAATCGTTTACGTTGGTTTGGGCATGTGCATAGAAGGCCCATAGAAGCTGCAGTGAGAAAATGTGATGTACTTTAAGTGCAGGGAGCTACTAGAGGGAGAGGTAGACCTAAGAAGACGTTAGACGAGATTATTAGAAATGATTTGATGATATTAAACCTGACGGAGGAGATGACCCTTGATTGATCACTATGGCATAAATGGATTCATGTAGTCGACCCTACATAAGTAGGACAAAGGCTTTTTGTTGTTGTTGTTGTTGAATTTGACTTCAATTATATGTAAAATTGTTTCAATACCATTTTGAAATTCGAGAAATTTTACCTATATAGTTCGAATTCATTTTTTTCCTTTACTTGGCGGGAACTTTACATCAAATGGCCAAGAGGCTCCCCATTAATCTAAGAGGAACAAAAACATGTTCCAAATGGCTAAGAGGTTACCCATTAATCTAGGAGGAACAGAAAAGATGTTCTTAACCCTCATCAAAATCTTCACTATAATTCTCGAGGTGTAAAATCGGTGTGAATTCTCGTAATAGCATTATTAAGCAAGAACAACAAAAGAATTGTTTACCTATTTGTTTGCCTGCCAATCCGGAAGGAGAGAATACAGCTTTGCCCTTCAATGATTTGGCGACAAACCTAGGGCGTCGTCGCTGATTGTCACCGTCGGCAGCTTCTGTCGGAGCAGTGGTAGTTCTGCTGTCGCCGTTTACCAGATTTTAGGTGTCTAGGGTTACCCACTTGGTTTCTTTGCAAATTAGGGCAATGAGAAATGAAAATAGAAAGTTTAATCACCCAAATCTCTTTCATTTTCGTAGCTTGAATGAATGAATTTGGTGGAGATTTCCTTATTTAGCTTGATGATTGTTTCCACATATACCTAAAGGGTTCCATATTGACAATCGCGCGTGAGGTTGACTGATGAACCAACTTGGGTTTTTCTTAAAACATTAATAATTGATTGGGGTTTTCATTGTGTGAGCTTGTCTGTTGGGGCCCATACAAATATCTCTCGTAAAAATGGGTGTTTGATTAATTTTTATTTATTTTTATATATTATATTTTAGCCAAATATTTTCAGTTGTTTCAAAAATATCCTTCTATTTTAAAAATATGTAGTATATTAAAACACAAATATTCAGATTTTTCGTTGTGTTAATATCATACACTCATCTAGATCACCTTTAAAAGTTCTCTAAAAATTTTCTTGCTTGTTTCTTCCAAGGTTCTGTGATTCATTAAGGCTTACAGTCATTTCGCGATGGCAGGTCTATGTACACTCTTCAACTATGATCTCAACCCATTCTTGCACTCGCCTAATTTCAATTGTTTTAGTTTGATCTTTACCTTTGAGAAACCTAAAACCTTGCCGATAAAGAGAGAAGGATGACGAGGATTGCACTACATACCCCAACACTAATCAGGACTATAAAACCATCGATGACGGTAACTTGAAGCAGAGAGAGAGATGATTAAATGTGTATGAAAAGGAAAAGAAGTATCTGACTTGTGGTAAATGATAACGGAATGTGTGACCCATGGTGTAGGAGGGAAAGGGTAAAAAGAAAGTTTTGAATCCCACATTGTTTGTGTTACATGATCCTGAGCTATATATAAAGTCTAGGCCAATCCTCCTTTTTTAAGGCGTCTTGTGAGAGCGAGTTAGGTCTATTGGGTTTCTACATGGTATCAGAATTAGGTTTCTTGTTTGATGTTCGGTGTGTTGAATCCCACATCGATGTTGGGCCCTTTCTTTGATATCTGTTCGCAGTGATTTCTCAAAGTCCACCCTACACCTGAGGGAGCGTGTTGAATCCCACATCGTTTGTGTTACATGATCCTGAGCTATATATAAAGACTTGGCCAATTCTCATCTTTCAAGGCGTCTTGCGAGAGCGAGTTAGGCCCATTGGGCTTCTACGGAAAGACATGTAATAGAGGTACCTCGCTGGGTTAGGGAAGCAATGGGAAAATAGGAATGTTGAGATGCCTTAGACTTAAAGAACTGAGCATCTCATCCAAAATTTCACTGGTAACTGGAGACTCACAAGTGGAGCGGGATCGATTTGATCTGACCAAAAGTCACTATGTAATAAAATATTGGAGGGCGTCCAACGAAGTCCCAACAAGTCTCTCCAATATGGTTGTCCTTGCCACCGAAAGAGCATTGCCCATGTTAGCCGCGAACACGGACATCCCAAGAACTACCATTGCAGCCACAAAAAAAGTTACCACGACAACTGTAACTAGAGTGATAACCTTATCTTGTTGAGGAGGATGCGTTACATGATCCAAAGTAGGGAGACTGGAGGACTGAGAAGTATCTCAAGTGATGGCATGTTTAACACAAGAATACGTCTCCACACCAGAATGTGTCCACCAAAAAACTAAAAAAAAGGTTTTAGTAAGCAAAAAATAAAAAATTATACAATAAATAACAAAACGATGTCTTAAAAATGTACCAGCACTTCGCCGTAGAAGAACTTAGTTACTTTCTTAACTAGAATATACAAATTACAGATAATGAAGAACAATATACAAAAATTATAGTCTGCAGAATCAAACATAGTGCCCTGGCTAACAGACATCATTCCTTTCACCTCACCATTCTCCCTCTTCGTTTGTGATTCTTTAAGGAAAACGTCTTCAAAAACCATGCGTGCTTACTTGTGGTCAAAAGGTTCCCCATTATCCATCCAACTACTAGCCCGCTTGCACATCCCATGCATATGAAAATCCAATCAATCTTATCTGGGAACCCGAAATCTTCATTTTCATCTATCAAAGATCGTGGTGGAGAACTTCCACATTTCTTTGACAAAGGATCTCCACACAACCCTGAATTCCAATCATATGAACTATTATCGAATGTATTGAATTGATTCCCTCCTGGTATAGGCCCACTTAGATGGTTGTGAGATACATCGAAGAATGCGAGGAATGTGAGTTCTATGAGCTGCTGGGGAATCTGTCCTGAGAGCTCATTATTGGAGAGGTCCAAAGCTTCAAGCTCTCTCAAGTTCCCCATAGATGAAGGGATTGGACCTGTTAGATCATTATTGGAGATGTTGAGCAGCTGAACTCCTTTGAGCTTGCCAATAGATTCTGGGATGGTCCCTTGAAATTTGTTGCTTGATAGATCAATAGCTGTGAAGACGGTTTGTACCACACTATATTGCATGTCTGTACCTTTGTTTCTGAATGTCATAAAGAAAGTAAAATTTCCAGCAAACACATAGCCTGGAGATTGATAACTTGTGTCGGTTTGTACATATGTCGGATGATCCATGCCCTGAGCGTTTGTGCCATTCCAATTCTGGAAGAGTCTGGACGGAAGCTCACCCGTAAAGCTATTGTTGGAGAGATCAATGATTCGAATCTTGGGGAAATCGAGATTTGAGAGAGAATTCTCAATAAAACTGTGAAATTGATTGGATCTCAGGAGAAGAATCTTTAACTCTGGAAGTTTTCCCAGCCAAATGGGGAAAGTGTCAGTGATGTGGTTGTTTCCAAGGTTAAGATTCTCCAACATTGTGCAATTTGCCAAGGATCCGAATAAAGGACCGTCGAAATGATTTTGACTGAGGTCAATTGTTTGCAATTTGCATCTTTCATTGTACGCCTGAGGAATGGCGCCATGGAAGTTGTTGTTTCCTAAATTCAGTAACAATAGAGAATCGCTGAAGCTGCTCAAACATTTGGGAATTATTCCACTCAAGCTGTTATTGGACAAGTCGAGGACCTTTAGCAAGCTAGAATTGCAGATCGACTCTGGAATCCCTCTTGTCAGCAAATTGTTGGCTACACGATAAATGATGGTGGATAATGGAGGAATGGGCAGTGATCCTTGTAGGAAATTAGAATCAAGGTTTAAGCTTTGCAGCCTCTCCCAAGGAAGAACTGAAGGAAGCTGTTCAAATCCAGTTATAGAGTTAAAAGATGCGCTCAAAAAAAGTAAAGACCTCTTACCAACATCAAATATCCATTTGGGTATTTGACCATGAATGTTATTGGCTGAAATCTCTAGCCACTCCAATTCATCTTGATATTTCAAAAACTCAGGGAATGAATTTAGGTTGCAAGCGCCAAGTCCTAATGCCTTAAGCTTTGGAACAGTAGAATTGGTGGTGGTTTGATGTAGTAAAGACAATCCATTTGCTGACAAATGTAGGTTCTTTAGATCTTTGAGCTGGAGAAACAAGTTTGCATCTAATGTGCCACTCAAGTTGTTAAATTGTAAGCCGAGTGTGTTGAGATTCACGAGTTTGAAAATTGATTCTGGGATCTGGCCATGGAGTTCATTTTGACCGATTTCTAGCAGAGTCAATTGGGTTAAATTTCCTAAACAGGATGGAATCTCACCGGTCAACTGATTAATATAAAGCTGTAAAAAAGTTAGTTGAGTGAGATTGCACATAGAAGACGGGATTTCTCCATGAAAATTGTTGGAGCCAAGAGTTAGGTAAGTTAATTTTCTCTGGTTACCTATCCAGGACGCCATGTTACCAGTAAGGTTATTATTTGAAAGATAGAGATACAAAAGTTGGGTGAGTTTGGCAAATGAAGGAGGGATCTCTCCTGTTAGATGGTTAGACGAAAGGTCTACTTCTTCTAGGTCGATTAGGTTACCAATGGTGGAGGGGATTGAGCCCGTGAAATTGCACGAACCGAGATTCAGCACGTTCAAGGACTTGAGATTTCCAATTGAATCTGGTATCTTACCACCAAATCTCGTGCCACCGAGTCCCAATTTTTTAAGGGGACTTCCTTGACGAAACTCTGGTAAATAACCTGTAAGATTTTGATTGAACCGAACGCTAAGAGTCTGCAGGTTTGGAAGATGGAACAAGCTTTCTGGGAATTCACCATACAAATCACAATTTTTGAGCAAGAGAGATGTCAAAGATGACAAGTTTCCCAA